>BQNB010001458.1:0-139490 GCA_026074375.1 Tanacetum coccineum
AAAAACTTAAGACAAGTCCATCTAAATATGGAATTTAAAGGAGAAAAAAACCCGTAACATTTATGCAGTTTTATACATATACAAAGATGAGGTAATGAAGTCGACATAAAAAAACATGTTGGAGGGATCAAAAGAGCAGAGACGACAATTTAATGGTTACCATGAGGAGTAAGGCGGCGGATTAGAGTGATATGTTAGTTGTCATGGGAAGTAGGTGTGGTAGAGCCAAAGATGTTAAAAACAAGTGAGTTATGTTAGGAGAAGAAAGAATAAAAGAAAGATGTGTCGGTAAATTTGTGATACATGATCCTGGATGGAAAAAACATTCTTTTTAGCACCCTTTTAGAAACAGGATTTACTTTCGTATTAAGCAAAAAAAAAACACTCTCTTTCCTGCTTGCATTAAGAAATTTTTCCGCTCGTAAAGAACTAAAACCGAAAAATTTACATGTATCAACATTATGAATGGAATCTAGAAGAAAAAAAATGTGATGTTTCACTTATTGATAAAGAAATAAAACAATGTTATACGAATATCTCTAAATAAGAATCCAGATTTAAAAGGTGCACACTCTATTAGGATTTAGGACTAGTAAGGCCTTGTTCTTGATGAAATCGATACATATGATACTCAAACCATCGGTTTAGTGCACGCTCCCAACAATTTTTTCAACCAGTTGCCTCTTCTTCGGGGCACCATCGCCTCTTCATCATCGCTACCATTCACCGAAACATATCTTGGTAGATTAACACGCGCATTTCTTCTTCTCAAATCCGACATCTCCATCCTATGCGGAGACGGAGACCCTCCCAATCTAAACAACAAGGAGCCTTTACAAAACCTTCTTAGTGACCTCACGACGGATGCCGAATTCACTAGCTTTCGATCCAAACAATTAGCACTACCGCCAATTCCATCCTCCTTCACCGGAGAGCTTTTCATTTTCGAAGGTTTTGGGGATTTTTTATCTGGTTTCAGATTGTTTTCTGGCACAGAAATCAACTTACGTAAGGGAGAGCTAATGATTTCGACTTTAAATGTGAAGGACGAAAATGAACTTTCGTAATCTTGCTCTTCTTTATATGAGCAAGAACGATCACTATAAATCATAAGATCAGAAAAAGAGAGAGTATCAAAGACATCATCACTAAATTCATACATATCCATGTTTATATGTTTTTATGTCTTCTAACTTAGGACACATGATATATATACACATATATAGGTGGCGCATCATGCATTATCAATACAATTTGAAAGTTATATGGTTTAATTTATATTAATTAAGTTCATGTGCCTTTATGGCTTATTTTTTTAATCTATGATCCTATTGTTTAAGATATTTAAATCGATAAGCGCTATGGATGATGCTTCGTACGTACACGGATGAGGCTTATTCTTAAGACATACCCCATACCCTTTGGATCTTAATGTAACTATGTAGACCAAAAGTGATAATAGTTCTAGTCGTGTAATTTAGGTTTATGTATTAAAGGGCCAATCTCCAATGATTATGTGACACTTTTCAACGATCGGCAACGATGAAAAACCATTATAAGACACAACTAAGATGATCTAATTGTTGTGTATATCACTACAACAAAAGCCCCTTTCCCCAGCGCGTTTTTTCCCAGCGACTTATGTCGCTGGGGAAAAGTCACTAAACGACAAAAATACTCCGACGTGGCACTTTTTCTCGTTGAATTTTTAGTCAAATGTTATTGAAACTTTTCCCCAGCGACATGTCGCTGGGAAAATTTCATGAAATTTGATAAAAAAAATTCAGCGAAAATCTAAGCGGGAAATCATCCCGCCAGTATTTCCCCAGCGACATGTCGCTGGGGATACTTTTGTACATTGCTTAGTGCGTAATTACTCGATAATTGTTGTAACGTTTGAGATGTACAACTTTTCCCCAGCGACATGTCGCTGGGGAAATGTAACAGGCTTATTTATTGGGCTGGCCCGTTTATAAGTTAACATGTTTTCGGGTTTGGGCTTATTTTCCCCCAGCGACATGTCGCTGGGGATGATCTTTTGACTTTTAAGCAAACAATGTTTTTTGGCTATTTTCGGTTCAATATTCCACATACTAACTAAATTTACTTCAAAGTTAACTGAATTTTACTCCTAGCTACCACTATATGTAATCATAATACACGGAATGACCAAATCGATTAACGTTTATTATTAAAACATCAAATTACATTAGAAATCGATAAACACTCAAACATTAAAGCATAACTCATACATTCCAAATGCTAGATTGATTTATCTTAATGAAAAACTACTCCATATTAAGGTTTCCCATCCCATTATAGATCTCGTGAAGTATTGCAGCTGACTCAAGTGTGTGGTTCTCGGGATGCCTTTCCATCTCTAATTGTCCCTCTAGTATCCTTATCCTTGCCTAGCTCATACATTGAACCTCTAATGTGTAACCCTACCTTATACGTTGAACCTCTAATGTGTAACCCTAGCTCATACATTGAACCTCTAATGTGTAACCCTACCTTATGTTACGAATCATAACCGAAGTCGAAACATGATCACTAGGATCCAACTTCAATATTATCTCACGATGATGTTGAACCCTAACTCATACATTGAACCTATAATGTTGAACCCTAACTCATACATTGAACCTCTAATGTGTAACCCTAACTCATACATTGAACCTCTAATGTGTAACCCTAACTCATACATTGAACCTCTAATGTGTAACCCTAGCTCATACATTGAACCTCTAATGTGTAACCCTGACCTGAAAATGAAGAAAACAGTCCATTTCTAACCCTTGTCTCTCAAGCTCAGAGGACAAATTTTTGAAAACCCTAAAAAAAAGCGGTTGGACGTGCATGATGGAGTAGGGTGGATTCGTCCCATTTCTTCTTGAATTTGATGAAGACATATTGTTGTAGTTATAATTAGAGAAGCCCAAACGTCCCATTTCTTTTTGAAACCCAAAGGCATATTAGAGAAGCCCATATTGTTGTAGTTATAATTCTGATAATGATCAGAAAAAAACTGTGCTTGAACAGCCATACTTACATGAAACAATAACACAAAGTGGCCTTTTTATGAAGTGGCCTAACTCATACATTGAACCTCTAATGTGTAACCCTAGCTCATACATTGAACCTCTAATGTGTAACCCTACCTTATGTTACGAATCATAACCGAAGTCGAAACATGATCACTAGGATCCAACTTCAATATTATCTCACGATGATGTTGAACCCTAACTCATACATTGAACCTTTAATGTGTAACCCTAACTCATACATTGAACCTTTAATGTGTAACCCTAACTCATACATGACATAGACCCGTCTCTTGGTGGGTCGAACCACACCGGCAAATACTCTTTCGATGGGCTACATAATCTTCAAAATGCGCGCGGTATTTTGGCTTCTGGAGGAAGTTATCTACCTATAGTTTTTAAGAAATGATGTTCACTAAAGAAATCCGTTGAACATCTAATGTATAACCGTAACATATCATAAGATGGGCTTTGAAATATGGAAATATGCGTGTTAGCTTCTAATCAATCAACTAGTCATACATTGAACCTTTAATGTGTAACCCTAGCTCATACATTGAACCTCTAATGTGTAACCCTACCTTATACGTTGAACCTCTAATGTGTAACCCTAGCTCATACATTGAACCTCTAATGTGTAACCCTACCTTATGTTACGAATCATAACCGAAGTCGAAACATGATCACTAGGATCCAACTTCAATATTATCTCACGATGATGTTGAACCCTAACTCATACATTGAACCTATAATGTTGAACCCTAACTCATACATTGAACCTACAATGTTGAACCGTAACTCGTACGGTGAACCTACAATACGTACCATATCTAAATACACTCATGAGGTTTTCAATATCGATATGCAAATGATACAAACAACTCATAAATTGAACCTCTAATGTGTAACCCTAGCTCATACATTGAACCTTTAATGTGTAACCCTAACTCATACATTGAACCTCTAATGTGTAACCCTAACTCATACATTGAACCTCTAATGTGTAACCCTAGCTCATACATTGAACCTCTAATGTGTAACCCTACCTTATGTTACGAATCATAACCGAAGTCGAAACATGATCACTAGGATCCAACTTCAATATTATCTCACGATGATGTTGTTTCTTAATAAACAACCTTTTTGCACCCTCGTTAAAACGTGGTTTGTCCTTAGGTTTACGATTAGGTACAACACGGTTTCTTGGTCCAGTTGCTACCGGAAAGTGTACGGACCACTTGTTGAACCTATAATGCTCATACGTCCCTCATACATTGAACCTTTAATGTGTAACCCTAACTCATACATTGAACCTCTAATGTGTAACCCTAACTCATACATTGAACCTCTAATGTGTAACCCTAGCTCATACATTGAACCTCTAATGTGTAACCCTACCTTATACGTTGAACCTCTAATGTGTAACCCTAGCTCATACATTGAACCTCTAATGTGTAACCCTACCTTATGTTACGAATCATAACCGAAGTCGAAACATGATCACTAGGATCCAACTTCAATATTATCTCACGATGATGTTGAACCCTAACTCATACATTGAACCTTTAATGTGTAACCCTAACTCATACATTGAACCTCTAATGTGTAACCCTAACTCATACATTGAACCTCTAATGTGTAACCCTAGCTCATACATTGAACCTCTAATGTGTAACCCTAACGTGGGTCCGGTAATGCCAGGATACGTCCGCTCTAGGCCGAGCTATACCGCACCCGTTGACAGAAGCAGGGATGTCGATTTCATGATGAGCTTGATGAGGAGCGACAACACGACAGCGGGGATTTTTTTTGGAGGGAGCGCGGGGTTTTTGGCAGGGCAGTTGGCGGATTTTGGTGGGGCAGCGAGGTTTTGGCGGCGGCGCGGGTTTAATTGGTGTGCTTTTTTTATCCTTTAGGTATCCCTGGCGGACATGTCGTTAGGGGATTGTAAAATCTTATTAAATTTTGCTAACCATAATTTTCGTGGCGGCGGAAGCGGTTTAATAACGTTGGGGATTGTAAAAACTTTTTTTTATCCTTTATGATTGTTTTAGGATTTTAGAGATTAAATTTGGAAAATCCCCGTCTAAATTTGATCATCTTATAGAAAACCCGTCCGAAATTAATTTATTAGAAATTAATTTCAGAAAGTCCCCAGTTTTGGGATTGCTTTTTAATTGGTTTTCGGTTCATTATGGATATGATATGCGTTAAATTGGTTTACTATTTGAGATGAATTTCGACAAGTGTTTATCCTTTACTCTCTACGAATATGTCGTTAAACATATTTGGGGAGTTAAGGGGAATGATGCCAAATTTTCTAAATAGTAAAATCGGTTTACGCAATTCATTATGAGACGAATCATCTAAAAGAGGGGGTTAGGATTGCACTTCCATAGTTTGCACTAGGTTGAACAAAAAAACATCTAGATTGCCTTCCATAGTTGCTTCCATGTAATAACTAAATGTATAGATAAAACGCAGGTATGGTATTCGCTGATAAGGAGTTGGTTAGAAAAAAACCGCGGGGTTCTCGATGAATTTTATGTCGGTGTCCAAAATTCATCGGTCATCTGCACGCTGTTAAGTGAATAGTGCGGGAAAATTAGATGTCCCAATGCCAAATGATGTCGAAATTATTATTCAAACCCATCGAATGGATTAGAGTTCCTATTACCGAGAACGGGTGGGACCCCACTTTATTCCGTATGGGACAAGTACGGTGAACCGGCTTACCTACGGCCACCGCGTCAAGATAACTACGCCACCGCCCTCTCATGAGTGACATGACAGCGTTAATTCGATGATCTTAGCTATTCCTTTTTTTTTTTTTTTTCCCTTTTTTTTTTCCCCCCCTTTTCCCTTTTTCCCATCCGAATAATGAACATAATGACACCAACAACAAGGAGAAATTGGTGAGAAAGTAACGAAACCGACTCAAGTACACGTAACGAGTTTGAAGAGTTATAATTCCAGTGCCAACGAGGCGATGTTTACCCCGGTTGTGGGACCAATGTGACTCGATTAGACTTATTTGGCAAAGTTTACCTATTTTAAGGTTAAATGGTACATTGACGGTATCTTATCAATGAAATGTAAAGTTGTTACAAATTATGCATTACCCGAAAAGTAAAGATCAAGTTCCACCGTCTTTACTATGCCATAAAGAAGACTATTTTAAAAATGATAGGGTTAGGGTACGGAGTCGATACATTGCTGTGGAACAGATTGTTGCTTATTTCGGGGAGAATTAAACAAAGATTTGCCAATTCTGTCGGTGTGTAATACGAGTAGATGAAAAGAAGTGACAACCGGTGGTAGAAAGGTCCTACGGAAGGTGTTGCGTTATTTCCGAACATTCCTAGACTACAAGTTTGTACAAGTTAGACACACTGCAAAAGACATGACTTGGCATGCTACTGGAAAGTGTACGGAGCCCGGTAAGATGCAACACCCGGTTGATGGTGGAGCTTGGAAGAAGTTTGACATGAAGTATCCAGATTTTGCAAAAGAACCAAGAAATGTTCGACTAGGGTTGTGTACTGATGGTTTCAATCCGTTCGGCAACCTTAGTCAGACGTACAGCAATGTGGCCGGATGATATGACAAACATTACAAATGCTCTGTGGTTATGTATGAAAGAAAGTAATTTTATGCTGACGTTGTTAATTCCTGGCCCTAAATCCCCGGGCAAGGACATTGATGTTTACTTGAGGCCTTTGATTGAGGACCTGCAGGTTTTATGGGACAAGAAAGGTGTTGAGACTACAGACATTGTTTCAGGACAAAATTTCAATATGAGGAAGCGATGGTTTTATGGCCATAATTGATTTTCTCCTGCTCAAAGCAGTTTGTCTGGGTGGAATGGCAAGGTACAAGGCATGCCTACATGTAATGAGAAAACCATCTATTGGTGAAAAAACAAAATAGCTTATGTTGGCCACAGAAGATTCTTAAGGAAGCCCCATAAATGGAGGAGTTCACGTGAATTCAATGGCGATACTGATCACAGAGATCCTCCTAAAGAATATCCTAGGGATGTAATCCTGGCTCAGCATGCTAGATTGCTAACGCGTGTGCCGGGTAAACATCCGAAACATGGGGGTGTGAAGATAAAACGCAATGTTGAAGTCGAGCTTAACTGGACTAAACGGTCTATTTTTTACGAGCTTGCGTATTGGTCTTTTCTTTCACTAAAGACAAATTTAGGACTCATGCATATCGAAAAAAATGTGTTGGCGGCCATCTTGAACACTTTGTTAATGAATGACAAATCCAAAGACACCGCCAAGGCAAGACAGAATTGCATAATGTTTGGGCATTCGAAGACCTTTGTGGCTAACCAAAAACCACAAGGGGAAGATCGTGAAGCCCCAGGCTGCGTATTCTTTCACACCAGAGAACCGGAAAAAGTTTTGTCAGTACATCAAAGGAGTTAAACTACCAGATGGGTTCGGATCATGCTTCAAGCACAAAGTGACCGATAATGATACAAATATAACGGGCCTGAAGTCTCATGACTGTCATATAATGATGCAACGTTTACTTCCTTATGGACTTCAAAATTACTTGCCCGATAATATTGCAAAACCAATAATCGAGCTATCTTCCTTGTTTAAGCAACTCTGCTCTGCAACTTTGATGGAGGATGACATGTTGAAAGCTTCGGTCAAGGTGGTTGAAATTCTATGCGAGCTTGAGCGCATATATCCTCCTGCTTTCTTTGACATTATGATTCACTTGCCCATCCATTTAGCTCTAGAGGCTCTTGAAGGCGGGCCTATTCACCCCCGGTGGATGTTTCCATTTGAAAGATTCATGAAGAAGCTAAAAGGTTATGTAAGAAATAAAGCTAAGCCGGAAGGTTCGATCGCGGAGGGTTATGTTGCAGAAGAAGCATTGACTTTAAGTTCTCATTATTTTCGGGATGTTACCACGAAATTTAATCGTCTCGAACGTAATGTGGACCCCCCTCCCCCAACGTGTCAGTTTCAGGCGTTCCGGTCGGTATGCAATACGATTGGTTTACGGTCGTTTCCTCCTTTTGGTGCCAAAGAGTTCAATAAAGCGAGATGGTATGTACTTCACAACAGTCCTGAGATCGACACGTACCGGGCCCAGTTCCAGAGGTACGCGTTTTTTAATTTTGTAATTTTTTTTTCTTAACTTATCATTTCGACGACTTATTCTAATACCATGAACGTTTTTCAGTTTATTTCCAGAAAAAAACATGCTAGAAGAATTCACCAGCTGGTTTAGGACGCTGGTAAACTTAGACTTATTTTGTGTACTTAAGTGTAAAAATAACAATATCATATTTTTTGTTCTCTATCTAATCCTATCTTCTTCATAGATCTGTGAACGTCACGCAAACAATCTCCAAGACCCAGAGGTTAGCACAACCAGCGAGTTATTCGCTTTGGCTAATGGACCATCAAGGACTCCAATGTCAGTAAACGCTTGCGTAGTAGATGGTGTGAGGTATGTCGTGCAGAGCCGCGATGAACGTCGCACAACTCAAAACAGCGGCATTTGTGCGCCTGGCCCTGACGGGGAAATGTCTTATGGTCAGCTTCAAGAAATCCTCGAGTTTAAATATTTGTCGTTCAAAGTTGCGTTGTTCAGAGTTAAGTGGTTCGACACTCGCAACAATGGTAGAGTCAAGAAACTTACCTTTAGAAACGGAATGACACAAATCATCGGCTCTGGTGAGTGGTGGAAAAATGATCAATACATTCTCGCAACACAAGTTAAACAAGTCTTCTACCTTGAAGATCCGGCCAAACCCAACGTGAAGGTCGTCGAACATGTTAATCATAAAAAGTTTTTCAACAGGGGTGTCATCGTGGTAGAGAACGAACCTGATATTATACATTTGGACAACTCATCTGATCTCCCACCTTCTACTAGTGGGAATGACTTGGATAATGTCACCTTCTATATAGATTTGCATATAGATGGTGAATCAACGGAGGTTGACGCACCGCCAGATATCATTGATGTTCCTGGCGAAGACGATGATATTAGCGATGATGAAGACCCCCTTCCTCATGATTTAGCAGATTCTGATGTTGAAGACCTCATCAATGATGATGATGGTGTTGAGAAAGTTTATTCTAGTGAAGAAGAAGATTAACCTTGTGTTGTAACTTGCAAAATACACTTATATATTTGAATGAATGAATGAATGAATGAAATTGTTGTGGATTGTTTAAATGTGTAAATTTATTTGGATATTTGGATTTGTGCATGCTTGTATTATTTTGTTCATGAATTTCTACATGTTATGCTAATTGTACTTGTACAGATGGCTGATGTTGCACGAGCACATGGCGGGGACGGTGGTGGTGAGGATCCTTCACGTCCACCTCCTACATCATTCGGTTGCGCGGGTTGCTTCATCAACCGAGGTAAGAATTTCTGGATTATTGTAATACAAGCATAAATTTGATACATATATTGAACTTGCTTGCCTTGAACTTTTATGACTTTATCACTCACTTGATTTTGCAGGAAAAGGAAAGCGAAAGCCCAATTTGGGCGGCGTGAAAGCCGGCAGGAAGACCCGGGAAAGGACCCGGAACCAAGTATTAAAGGATGCGGTGGCCGCTAATAAAGGCCGGCCCATCGAGATCGGGTTCGAAGACCGTGCTGATAACACGGTTGTCCCTACCGGCCCCTACTCGACTCAGTGGGGAAACTACTTCGGGGAGATGATTAGGAGTATACCTTTGTATTACCCTTCCTGGCAGAAGGTCCCCGCGGGGGATAAGGCGAGGCTGATGGCCACTCTTGGGGTCAGTTATCCTTTTATGTTTATTTAATTATCGTGTTCATTTATTTAATTGTGTATATTTATCTAAATTCGTTTATTTATTTATATCATATAAATAAATAAACAAATTTAAATAAATATATAAATTATATTTCTAACTCTGTTTTCAATGTGTTGTATATGATTGCAGTCTACGTATAACCTCGAGCCGCATATGAGATCCGAGCGATGGCCTAGAATCGAAGGATACATTCAGGCTCAGTTTGGAAAATCATATAACACCAACAAGGCAACCTTGAAGAGGGAGCATTGGATCAGAGACCCCGAGACTGGAGCTTATGATTTGGATCGGATCAGGCGGGGCAAACCCGATGAGTACACGGATGATGAGTGGGAGAAATACATCAACTTCTGGAATGACCCTGCCAACGCCCAGCGAGCCGAAACAAATAGGCTGAATCGGTCCAAGAGCACAGTGGTATCACGCCATGGATCTCGGTCGATCCCTCTCACTCGACATCTGATGGTAATTATTATTATTATTATTGATTTTACATACATATATATATCTGATTATACATTTTGGTGTGTTAAGATTTGTCGTTTTTAATTAGATTGATCTTATATGCGTGTGTATGTACAGAAAATGACGTCGGCAACCCAAGAGGAACCATCAGAGATCGACACGTTCTATCGTCTCCACACCGTTAACGGTGTATTCCAAGATCCTGAGGCTCTCCGGATGTATGTAAGTATTCTTTCAAACCATACTTTAATGAATCATCGATTAATAATGTAGCAACCCGACTAATATATTTACTATCTTGTGTTATTGTCACTACATAGGATAGGATGAGGGAGCTCGAGGCGACGGGTGAGCACACCACTGCAGAAATCAACGCGATGGTCCGAGGCGGAAAGCTTCGCGGCCACATTCCTGGCGTGGGTCCGGTAATGCCAGGATACGTCCGCTCTAGGCTGAGCTATACCGCACCCGTTGACAGAAGCAGGGATGTCGATTTCATGATGAGCTTGATGAGGAGCGACAACAGGTTCGCGGATGCTTTTGCTCGGTATGATTCAGGTGGAGCCAGCGGGAGTGGCGGGAGTCGCGCGCGTGATAGAGAGGATGGTGATGATACGGGGGGTGAGGATGGTGGCGATGACACGAGTTAGTCGTGTTATATGTTCATTAGTATGGTACATTATTTTTTTATTTTTATCTTGTGGACTATTGACTTGTTTCTCTAGTATGCTACATTTAAACGCTTGTTTCCCTAAACTATCATGTGTACATATTCGGCTTTTGGCCGATTTCCCTATATTAGATTTTGGTTTTGGTACAAGTTGTGGTGAGTGTATACAGGTTTTGGTAGATTTTTTCCGGAAAAAATCTGGAAATGCCTGCTGTGCAGGCAGATTTTTTAAAAAATCTGGAAATGCTGCTGTGCAGGCTGTATATAAAAAAAAATTGCAGACTTTTCTCCAGCGACATGTCGCTGGGGAAAAGTTTGCAATTAACTTAAGATTTTATTATTAACTATAAATATTTGGTTTTAATCAGAAGTTTCCCCAGCGACATGTCGCTGGGGAAGATACTGCCACCGTGGCACCAATTCCTTGACCAAAAAATACGTGGGGCCCACTTTTCGCTGGGGATTGTCGCTGGGGAACATTTTACCATCGAGCTTACCCCATCAACTTTTCCCCAGCGACATTTCGCTGGGGATAGGTTTCCCCAGCGACATGTCGCTGGCGAAAAGGTTGGAATGTTGCTGGGGAAAGCATCGAATGTTGTAGTGTTAGACACCCAAGATACAAATGATAACAACTAGAGGTGGTAAATTTGAACCATTTACTATACATGGGTCGACTCAGTTGATGTTCTGTTAGCATAAATACTTTCTTTGGAGAAAAGCATAAGTCGAACGGGTGATATAGTAAAACATATTTTAAAAGGAAATGGTCAAATTGGTTAACAGTCACCTAAGTGTACTTTGAACATTTTGTGATCACATTTAACATTTAACTTACTAGATATAAGGCCGTATTTTTGGACAACAAATGCTTTTTGTCAATTCAAAAATAATCACTTGAAAGTGAACAGATCAAAAACAGGTTGAATGGATCGGCGGAATTTATATGCAGGGATCGGATGACTTGTGCAGCTTTAAGCCTTTGTTTCACATCAAGATAACTTGAAGGTTCGTCAAACATATATATTTCGGCCATTTGCATGGCAACGACAGCAATGGCAAACCTCTGAAGCACATCTCTCTCATTCTTTTGTTCAAGTACTTGTCCAACATTCCCTTGAACTACTATTTTCACCAACCGGAATCGTTTAGAAAACTAAATAACTATTTATAGCAGTATTTCATATTCAATCAATTTTCAATTACCTGAGTTCTCTCCAAAAAAAATTCTTGTCACAGCAGTATCAATTTTGTGCTTTATTTTACTCTGACCATGGGCATACACAAATTTCCTAAAGTTATGTATCATAAGCTCCGTACATGATACCAATCATCTTCAATTGTCACAAATGTACCAAAAGGCCATTTTTTGTATATGGTGGCTGAAGAGGAGTTTGGATACGTTCATCCTATGGGACATCCTACAGTCCAATGTAAGGAAGAGATCTTTATTGACCTCATAAGCAATATACAATAAACGTGATCAATCATCTATATGTTTACAGAACCTGGCGTTCTTACCAATGTAACTGTAGACAGTGATAAGCTATTTATTTAGGTGTACATGGGGTAACTGACAATGATAATATTTGGTCTTGCAGAAAAATAAAATAGTATACTAATCATTTAATTATCTACCAAGATGCTATCTTTTTATTTTATCTTTTTATCGTAGTCGCCATTAACACACTTTCCCATAGAGCCAATCTTTAATTAGTTTGTGATACGACCCTTACGGATACCACTTCAAGCGTGTGTTGGCTCCGTCAGAAAATAGAAGAGAAGAACTAGAGGATTATTTTGATCTTTAACTTGATTGATTATAATGAAAGTGTACAAGAGTATTTATAATAGCTAAATGGGCCATGAGCCTTTTATAGGCTATTATGACATTTGACGTTTGACTACAAGATAAACACTGACTTTTGACTTTCCTAACATAAGTTATTGACTTTCCTAACACAAAGACATTCCTAAACATGATAAACTATGATAGTTATCCAAAACCAAGGGCGTAACACTCCCCACTCCTTCGAATGCCCTCAAGGTGTCGTCTAAAAAAAATCCTTGAGTTCTGGGATCGCCTAAATTGTAAACCCCGATTGCTGCAAAAATGTTCCAGATAGTTAGTTTCTCCTTCCCTTTCAGAATCTCTCTCCACCTTCTTATCTTCCGATTCATTATCTAACTCCTTCCAATTTTCCAAACTTTTTGCTCTACTCTTGACAATGCATCAACCATATCTCCTTCTTGAAACTCCTCCGGAAGGCCGAAAACCACCTCACTTTCAATACTGTTTTCCCACCTACTTTCTTCGCGGGATGTCACCAAACAGAATTCTTGAATCATCCACCATGCGGCCAAAAGTTTCTATAGAAAATAAGGTGGCTTGGGCGTCATCTTTTTCGTTCAAAATATCATTCAGTTTATCTTGTTTTCTTTTCTCGTGTTCATGCAAAAAAAAAACCATACTTGTTTGGTAAAGCATCCATCCTTGTTTGGGCTATGGCGAATCGTTTCCTCAAGAGTCTTGAACTTGTACCCGTAAGTTTAGGTTGTTTGTTAAGCATGTCTGTGAGGACCGCATCGTGCCTCAAAACGGCATCGTGATACTGGCAAAGGAGAAGCATCCTCCTAAAGTTGTAGTCCTTGACCTAAAAAGTACACGATGTAGAGGTCGTTTTAGAGTCCTCAAAGATATAAATCGATTAGCAAGTAAAGAATCAGATTTCCCCGTTACTCGACTTATAAGCATCCCAAACTCATTCTGGTATTCGGAAACCGCACCCCTTTGCAAGAGCCTAGATAGTGCGTATTCCACGTCCAGTCGCTGCCGCCCGATGCCATGAACAGTCCTATAATAAATAAACACAATTTCTTACTTTCGCACTGGGCCGGTACGGGCCGGTTGGGCCGTCTAGGTGGACTACCACCGGCATCCCCACCGTGTGATCTGGGAAATACGCACGCCATATGTAAAATAACAAGTACAAGAACACACAGTTTCGTGGACCAATTAATGCTAATACACAAATTCATATAAATATACACATTTTAACATATAAAAACAATTCCACTCAAATAAAAAATACACATTTAAACATATAAAAACAATTCCATTCAAATGCAAAATTACACATTTAAACATATAAAAACAATTCCATTCAAGAAAATTAGGCACTTTTAAGCATATAATAACCGTTTCAATTCAACTACATCTTAAGATCGATTGTCATCGTCAGAATCATACGCTAGATAAAACTCTCAACATTAGTACTGAGGGTTCAACTTCATCATCATCAGACACTACAGGCAACATCATCATCATCACATCAAGGACATGTGCATAGACATCATCTTCAGCATTGCCTTCATTAGCATTAGCATTGTCATCATTAAAACTGGTGATCGCTTCCACATTCAGTCGATTCAGAATTTATAACTCAAACCCGTATGCTCAAAATTAGTCCAATTTCAACATACAAGTGTAACATTTGATGAGTTTCTACCATGATAACATCTTGATCGAGAACTCTGCCACGTCTCGATGATAAACATGTTCGACACGACCTTCCAACACGTGGTTGGTCAGCAAGGTCTTCAAGGTAGAAGTATTGTGTTACTTGTGTCGCAAGAATGTATTGGTTATTTTTGTGAAATTCCCTATCAGTCAAAATATGTGTAATGTCATGTTCAATGTAAGAACGCCTGTTGCGTGTCGTAAGGTTCTTAGGGTTAATGGTGTCAAACCATTTACATCGAAACAAGACAACCTTACGGTTGCCGATATAAGTGAGCTCCAGGATTTCTTCGAGTTGACCATAATACATCTCGCCATCAAGCCCTAGTGTTGAAACTCCGCTGCATTGAGTGGTATGAAGTATATCGCGTTCATGTACCACAAACTTCACACCGTTAACTATGCAAGCGGGGTATGTACATGTCCTGAATATTCCAAATGCCAAAGAGAATAACTCTCACTACAAAGCCAGTCGATTAACATACTTTTATTTTCACGAATCTACAAAGAGAATGCAACAGATTTAAGATGAGCAAATCACAACCAAGGTAAATATATTCTAATGTAATTACCTTGTGATTAAACCACGCGGGAAAATCTTTCCACGATATCGGCAATATTTGCAAGAAAGTTCAAGATAATCGTATAAGTTCATCGAGAAATAAGATTTTTCAAAATAAAAAAAGGAAGAAACAATACGCCTGTAAGCCAAGATGTCTGCGTCGACTTCAGGACTGTTGTTAAGTACAAAACACATAGCAACTGCCTGGCCTTAACATCTGTAGTCAGACCGAGTTTGCTTTCATTCTTCCCTTCCAGTTACATGCGGACCTTAACAACCTGAATTTATTGGTTCTCTTTAAGGGCAAACCGTTCGTCATTTCTTTCTCCAAGACGATTAAATCCTCGTCTCGGACATCATCCTTAAATAACGCGAACACAAAAGTTAATGCTTCTTTCTGCAAACATAACCCCTCCGCAATAGAACCTTCAGTTTTTGCTTATTTTCGGACATAATTCTTTAGCTTTCTCATAGTATCTTTCAATGGAAACATCCACCTTAGCGAATAGGGCCACTAGAATAGCCTCACGGTAAATTTATAGCCACGTGAATCATGTATGTCCAAAGAAAACAGAGTAAAAATTTGCCTAACTCAATCATGATACTGATCGATTGTTTTTAAGCTTCTGACATTCCTGCTTCAACAAAGTTCGAGCATAAAGCTGCGTAAAGAAATACGCAAAACTCGAGTTATAGGAGCTGCAATGCTTTTGGCACAGTCTATGTTGTACTCCATAAGGCAGTAACCGATGCAAACATTATATGACATAAGTCCATAGAGATTCATGCCCGTTATATTGTTATCATCAGCCGTCACTTTTTGCTTGAAGTTGGATCCAAACCCATCAGGTAGTCTAACTCCTTTGATGAATTTACAAAAAACGATTTCTTCCTTCTGTGGGAAAGAGTACTTGATGAGCTCTTTCTTCCCACTTCCCGATTGTTTTTTAACTACCACAGAACTCCTTTCGAAACTTTCAAAAGTTTCCAATCTTGCTTGCCTTTACCACCGTGGCTTTGGTTTTTCGTTCTGTAAACAAAGGTATTCAGTAAAGCCTCAAGCACGTTCTTTTCGATGGTGCATGAACAATCGAGATTGTGTTTTAGTTTAGAAAGGGCCAATATCAAGATCCCAAAAGATAGAAGCGCTTACATACTCCAATTCATTCAATTTCTCGATTAGGTTTAGGGTTTCTTTTTTAGCAATATCTGGAATGTTGCCTCCCGGGCGAAAAACCGTTTTAAGACTTTACTAATTTGTAACTGGATCTCCAATTCGGAAAACTTTCTAGGTTTAGGTGTCGGTTCTTTTGAACCATAGTATTCCTTAAATTTACTCCTTTGTGGATGTCGTGTCCTTAAAAATCTTCTATGACCAACATAAGCGATTTTGTTCTTGACAACCAATCGATGGAGTGTCCGACGGGACAATGGGGCATGCTTTTAGCCTTGCCCACTCCACCCAGACAAACACTATTCGAGCTGGGAAATCATTGATGGTCCATAAGAGCCCGCTTTCATTTGGAAAGAGTACCCGTAGCAGCGTCTTTCGTCCAAAACTCTTTCCATAAATCTTGGAGTTCTTAATCAAAGGCTGCAAGTAAACATCACTGTCTTTGCAGGTGATTTAGGGCATGCCAGGAATTAACATCGTCAACATTAAAGGAATTTCTTTAATACACATCCACGGGTGGTGTGTTGTATGTTTGTCAATATGACCGCCACAGCTGTAAAGTTTGACTCAATCTGCCAAAAGGGATTAAAACCATCAGCAGCCAACCCTAATCAAACGATTCTAGCATCACCAGAGAACTCAGGTTTCAACAATGTCAAAATTTTTCCATGCTCTATTAAAACCAAATACCGTCACACCGGGTGATTCATCTTACCTTTTTCCTTAGACTGTCCAGTAGCCATGCCAAGTCTCCCACTTTGCTATGTGTTTTTGTGTTGAACATACGTTGTAGTCTAGGTGTTAACTGGAAAGTAACGCACGATCTTTTTTTGCAACCTAACTCCCGGCCTTTGTCTTCTTTTTGTAATCGACTCACTTTGCAGACTGGACAATTACAATCTTTAGTTTTCCTCGATCCTCAAATAAAAAACAATCTTTATACATGCATGGATCGATTTCGTATCCGAACCCGATCCTTTTTGTATGTCTTCTTGATTATTAGTACGCCGATGGGAAATTTGTATCCCTTTGCTAGGGGACATGCATTTTGAGAAGAGCTAGAATACTTGTAAAAACCGGCAACAGTTATTTATTTACAGCCTTGATGTGCGAAATCTCTGTTGTAAAATTCCAATGTAACTCCATATCACAACCGGGTACAAACTTTTGGTGGACCTAGGAAGTAACTCTTCAAACTCGTTATTAGGAACCCGTTGTTTGGGATGGTTTGAGGAACCAGTTGTTTGAGTTGGTGGAGTTGGGACATTATTTGCAGAAATATCTTCGAAAAACGTATCCATGTCAACGTGTTCAGGTGAATGCGGTACTGGTGGAGGTAGCGGAAGAATCGGTTCACCGTGATATTTCCAAGTGGTATAATGTTGGTCAAACCCGTAACGAGATATGTGTACCTCAAGAATTTCGAGGGTAACACGATTATCATCACGGTTACAACATCGACTACATGGGCAATGGATCTTTTGTGTGATGGGGTGCAACAATGGCTTACAATGCTTGATGAATGCAAAAAGACCATCTAAAAATTCTTCGGAATTACGATTGGATATAGTGGTCCAACTCTTATCAAATTGTCATAACTACTGCTTGCAAATACCATATTCAAAAAATGATTTTATTTTTGATTACCAAAAGGTCATTAACAAATATGAACTGTTCTGTTTACCTAAGTGCAACTATGGAAGGCAATCCTAACCCACTCTTTGAATGTTTCGTCTCATATATGAATGCGTATAACCGATTTACTATTTGAGAAAATTTCGGCAGCATTTCCCCTCAACTCCCCAAATATGTGTTTAAAGACATATTCCGTAAAGGAAGTAAAGGAGAAACACTGCCGTAATCATCTCAAATAAAACCAATTATTACGCATTCATATCCTAAATGAGACAAACATTCAAAAAGCAGTCCCAAACAGGGCCTTTTTTCCGAATAATTCTAAATAAATTAATTTCGGCACGGGTTTTCTATAGGTTTGATTAACTTCGACGGGTATTTTCCCGAAATTAATACTAAAATCCTAAAAAAATTATTCCTAAACACATAACAATGACTTTCAACATATAATCATTATGGGGGTGTTTGTCTCGGCTTATACGTGGGCTTATGAGCTTATATGATTTGGATATATTATCATAAGCACCAATTTGCCGAATCAAAAAGCCAGAAAATTGGGCTTATGAAAATATTAAGCCGAAATCAAATAATGATCATAAGCTTAAACCACATATTAAAGCCGAAACAAACGCCCTTAAGTATATAAAGCCGTAACCAAACACCCTTTATTCAGTATATAAAGGACCAAACAAACATCATATTAAGCCAAAACAACACCGTTCGTTCACATTTAAGCCGAAACAAACTTCATATAAGCCAAACAAACACCTGCAGTTAAGCCTGAAACAAACCTGTGGTTGATGGTGACTTAGTTGTTGCTGCTGCCGCAGGACTTAGTCCTTCTAGCCGTTGTTCCGTTGTGTGTGGCTCTACTAAACAAACCACATTATCAAATAATAAAAACAAATAACCTACTAATAATCAAAAAATAAACAAATTAACAAAATAAAACAAACAAACCTCTATATCAATTAAGGGTTTAAAACCAACCAAACAAGGGTTTAAGAATTATTAATTAGAGGATTAAAGAAAAAGAATTAAACTAATAGAAGAGGAGGAGTGGTGGTGGCTGCGGCACGTGTGCTCGTGTGCGAGTGTGGTGCCGGGTGGTGGCTGTGGTGGTGGTGTTGAAGAGGGTGTTTTTTTTTCTAAGTATCAATCGATAGATCTGTTAACCTTGAAAGAATGTATAGATTACATTTTGGGTCGACATTGCCTATGAATTTTGGGTCGACAATGTCGACCCTAAGTTGGTCAAAGATTCTCACGTGTAATATTGTTTGGGTCGACATATAGTTTGTACTTAGGGTCGACAATGTCGACCCTAAGTCTTTTTATTTTTGGCGGGACTTTTGACTTTTGGTGAAAATATTGGAGGCAAACATAGGGTCGACCTATTTGTTAAATTTAGGGTCGACAAAACTCGAACCTAAACGACCCTTAATTAAATTAATCTCCTTCTTTAAAAAAAACAATACTTTATTATAAAATAATTTAAAATGAAGTTTTTATAATATATAAACGTTTTTTTTAAAATAAAATTGTCGTCCGGTTCTCCGTTTCAGTATATAATTATTAAAATAAAATGATTTTTTATAAAATATATATAACTTTTTTATAAAATATATAACTTTTTATAAAAATTATAAATTGGTTTTTCCGGCCAGGGTCGGTCCCGGTTCCCCCGTTTCGTATATAATATTATAATAAAATGATTTTTTTATAAAATATATAAAACTTTTTTTTTTTTATAAAATAATAACTTTTTATAAAAAATAAAATTGGTTCGTTTCGGCGGGTCCCGGATCCGGTTTTCCCGTTCGTATACAATTATGTATAAATGATTTTTATGAAATATAACATAACGTTAAAAAAAATATTATAAATTGGTTCGTTTCGGCCGGGTCGGTCCGGTTCCTCGTTTCGTATATAACTATTATATAAAATGATTTTTTATAAAATATATAATAACTTTTTTATAAAATATATTAGACTTTTAGAAAAAATAAAATTGGTTTCGTTTTCGGTCGGCCTAGGGTCGGTCCGGTTCCCCCGTTTCGTATATAATTATTATATAAAATGATTTTATATAAATATATAAAACTTTTTTTTATAAAATAAATAACTTTTTATAAAAAAATATAAATTTGTATCGTTTCACGCCCCGTGTCGGATCCCGTTCTCCTTTCGTATATAATTATTTAAATAAAATGAGTTTTTATAAAATATATAAAAAATTTTTTTATAAAAATATATAACTTTTTATAAAAATATAATTGGTTCGTTTCGCGCCGGGTTCGGTCCGGTTCTCCGTTCGATAAATATATTATATAAAAGTGATTTTTTATAAAATATATAAAACTTTTTTTATAAAATAATATAACTTTTTATAAAAAATAAAATTGGTTCGGATCGGCCAGGGTCGGTCCGATCCCCCGTTCGTACATAATTATTATATAAATATTTTTTATAAAATATATAAATGATGTTAACGAATCGTGATGAATTGTTACCGGACGAGACGATATGTAATGGTTAGAATGTTAGTAGGTTCAATTGACAGTCGATATGTTATGGTTATAACGTTAAGAACGGTTCAACGACTACAAACAAAAGGAACAGAGAAGATATGTTCTATGTTATAATCTGTTATAGGTTCAACAACGACGAGTCGATATGTTATGGTTACATGTTAGAGGGTTCAACGGAACTAGTCGAAATGTTTATGGTTATACGTTAGACGTTCAACGGACAGACGATATGTTATGGTAATATGGGTAGAAGTTCAACGGACAGACGATTTTATGGTTATAAGTTGGTCAAAATAAGATTCTCACACGATAATATTGTTTGGGTCGACATATAATTTGTTACTTAGGTGTCGACAAATGTCTGAGTTTACGGTTTTTCATAAATTTTTTTTTATTTTTTAACCAGGGGGGTTCTATATTAGAGTTCAATGTAATGAGGTAAGGGATTTTCATATTAACAGGTTTCTATTTAAGGTTCAAAGGATGATTTTAGGTTTTATATTAGAGGTCAACGTATGAGATGGGGTGTTCAATATTAGAGGTTCAACGTATGAGTGAGGTTCTATATTAGAGTTCAACGTATGAGTTAGGGTGTTCATATTAGATGTTCTATGTATGAGTTAGGAGGGTTTTTCATATTAAAGGTTCTATAATAAGAATGTTCAATGTATGAGTTACGGTTTCATATAGAGGTTCAACGTATGAACTTAGGGAACTATATTAGCAAGGTTCAACGTATGAGTGAAGTTCAATAGTATAGGATCAAGGTTTTTATTGAGTTAGGGTTACATAATAGAGGTTTTTATTTTTTCAATGTATGAGTTAGGGTTTCATATTAAAGGTTCTATATTAGAGGTTCAATGTATGAGTTAGGGTTTCATATTAGAGGTTCAACGTATGAGTGAGGGTTCTATATTAGAGGTTCAACGTATGAGTTAGGGTTTCATATTAGAGGTTCAATGTAAAGAGTTAAGGGTTCTTATACAGGTTCTATATTAGAGGTTTCAATGTATGAGTTAGGGTTTCATATTAGAGGTTCAATGTATGAGTTAGGGTTTCATATTAAAGGTTCTATATTAGAGGTTCAATGTATGAGTTAGGGTTTCATATTAGAGGTTCAACGTATGAGTGAGGGTTCTATATTAGAGGTTCAACGTATGAGTTAGGGTTTCATATTAGAGGTTCAATGTATGAGTTAGGGGTTTCAATTAACAGGTTTCTATATAGAGGTTCAATGTATGAGTTAGGGTTTCATATTAGAGGTTCTATATTAGATGTTACAATGTAATGAGTTACGGTTCATATTAGAGGTTCAACGTAAGGTCCAGGAACTATATTAGAGGTTCAACGTATGAGTAGGGTTCTATATTTGAGGTTCAACGATGATTGGGGGTTCTATATTAGGAAAGGTTCAACGTAAGTGTAGGGTTCTATATAAGAGGTCAACGAATCGTAGGGTTTCTATTAGAGTTCAATGTATGAGTAAGGAATTACATAGTAAAAGTTTCTATATTATGATGTTCTATGTATGAGTTACGGTTCATATTAGAGGTTCAACTATGAATCAGGAACTAATTAGAGGTGTCAACGTATGAGTGAAGGTTCTATATTAGAGGTTCAACGTATGAGTTAGGGTTTCATATTAGAGGTTCAATGTATGAGTTAGGGTTTCATATTACAGGTTCTGTATTATAGGTTCACGTATGATTTTAGGGTTTCATATAAGCTTCAATGATGAGTTAAAAGGTTTCTATATTAGAGGTTCAACGTATCACCACCCGCGCAAAAATTCCCGCCAAAAACTCCCCCAAAAACTTCCCTCCAAATACTCCCCCAAGCATTTCCTTCTAACACAAAAACAGATAGTATCTTAATCCCTACCCAAGCACACACACACTCTTATCCTCACAAACCACCACCACATTCACCACCAACCTCGATCAAAAACTGTCACCGTAGATGGAGCAATCTAATCAAAACTTGTTTTGTGCAAGTGTAAAAAACATAAATGTGGTGATACGAACATCATGCAAGATCACAGACTATGGTCAACGATACTAAAATAACGCATGCCTAATTCAAAGTGAAATATCAAAGCATAACTAATATGTATTATAAAAAGGAGATAGCTTGTCAAAATGACTTTTCTTATGATTTCTATCCTTACTAATACGTAACAAGCCAGGAACGACAGAGAGATATGTGGCTACTTAATGTGGATGATGCTTCTCCTCCTGGACCGTCAACACCTCAAAGTCATTCTCCGGGAACTTTCTTCGAGACCAAGAGTCATCTCCGGAAACTTCTTCACGACCAAGTTCATTCCCGCGATCTGCCAGAATCTCGAATGGCAGAGTGCTCAAATTGTAATTCTTGGCTGAAAGGATATAAGACACTAGAGGCAAGGATATAAGTGTAACTAGAGGGACGACTAGAGATGGAAAGGCATCCCGAAGAACCACACACTTCGTCAGCTGAATACTTCACGAATCTATCAAGGGAGGAATACTAATATGGAGTAGTTTTTCATTAAGATAAACATTTTAGCATTGGAAGGTAAAAAACGTAATGGCTTTAATGTTTTGAGATGGGAAAACTTAGTATGCTTTAATTTTGAGTGTTTATCGATTTCTAATGTAATTTGCTATATATATAATAAACATTAATCGATTAGAATCAAATTCGTGTAATTTGATAATTATTGTGGTTTAAACTACATTTATGTTCGAAGTAAATTTATCAAATTAGCAAACTAATAAATGATAAAATTTTTAATCGATTAGGAATCATTCCGTGTATTTGTAATTTATATAATAATTTTTAAATGCATTTTATAATATGTACAAAAAATTGTTTTTATATAATTATATATAATTTTTAATGTATTAAATATTTGATATATAATTTTTAAATGTATTTTATATATGTTTAAACATTTTTTAAACATTTTTTATTATTGGGTCGACATTGTCGACCCAAACGTGTTTTAAATTATAATTATTTTTTTTTTCGTTAAGGCTGATGGTGCAAAATTTTGGCGCGAATTTTTGGGATCGACATCTTATTATAGTTTTGGGTCGACATTGTCGACCCTAAACTTTAATAAAGTTACATCATTTTTATAACTTAGGGTCGACATTGTCGACCCTAAATTTCGACCTAAAACGGATTTGTTGGCTAGCCCCATTTGGTTGAAAAAAAGTGGGTCCCATGCCGAGTTTTGGGTCGACATTGTCGACCCAAAATAAAAGCCGACCCCAAATGAACTTTTTGTTGTAGTGTAACTAGTAGTGATCTATATTGAAAGACACTCTCATTGCCGAATTCACTCACTACCTTTCTAGTAGTTTTAAAATGGTGTTTTGGATTTCTTGGAGGCTACATAACCCTTCTGCTCTCATGCTATTTATTATAGTAAAACTAAAAGAAACAACATGGAATTCTCTCCATGATGGATACGTCAACGTGGCCAAGGCATCATGGGATGTTTGGTTTCCTCAATGCAATGAAGTCCTGCATGGATTTAGGAGTACTCATCCTATTTAACCATCGTGAATGTTGGACTAGCAACTACCTTGACTGAGTTTCATGCGCATATTTTCTTTAATTTCCTTCTCAACATTTTTCTCTTTAATGCAACTTTTGTTACCGTTATTATTTTTTTCCGTAACTTTAGACTAAGATCATCACGGATCACATACAAACATGTTGGGGTGTGCTCATCCAAGAGATCTAGAATCTTATATTTTGGTAGAATTTACGTTTTTGATACACTCAAAATATAATATGACCTGAAAGCGAAATAAACATTTATTCTCATATGGTCTCCTTGTAATTGGAAGATACTTAAACCGGCCTAATTCAGCCATGCCTTTCGAAAAAGACAATCCACCTAGAGAATATCCATAGGTAATATATATGAATTCACAAATATTCATAGCCATTGTATTTTGTGTTTAAAATCAACTGAGAAACATGAGAAATTCGTCTCTGGAAGGATCACAAGCATAAGAATCTTAAACCCTGGGATCATATGGCATCACATATTCTATTACGATACGGTGAAGGACAAATCTATAGATTTCACATATGTACTTGAAATCCCTTGACATTTTCACCAACCGGAATCGTTTAGAAAACTAAATAACTATTTATAGCAGTATTTCATATTCAATCAATTTTCAATTACCTGAGTTCTCTCCAAAAAAAATTCTTGTCACAGCAGTATCAATTTTGTGCTTTATTTTACTCTGACCATGGACATACACAAATTTCCTAAAGTTATGTATCATAAGCTCCGTACATGATACCAATCATCTTCAATTGTCACAAATGTACCAAAAGGCCATTTTTTGTATATGGTGGCTGAAGAGGAGTTTGGATACGTTCATCCTATGGGACATCCTACAGTCCCATGTAAGGAAGAGATCTTTATTGACCTCATAAGCAATATACAATAAATGTGATCAATCATCTATATGTTTACAGAACCTGGCGTTCTTACCAATGTAACTGTAGACAGTGATAAGCTATTTATTTAGGTGTACATGGGGTAACTGACAATGATAATATTTGGTCTTGCAGAAAAATAAAATAGTATACTAATCATTTAAGTATCTACCAAGATCTTTATCTTTTTATTTTATCTTTTTTTAGTTTGTGATACGACCCTTACGGATACCACTTCAAGCGTGTGTTGGCTCGGTCAGAAAATAGAAGAGAAGAACTAGAGGATTATTTTGATCTTTAACTTGATTGATTATAATGAAAGAGTACAGAGAGGTATTTATAATTAGCTAAATGGGTCATGAAGCCTTTTAATAGGCTATTATGACATTTGACAGTTGACTACAATATAAACACTGTAAATAGACTTTGACTTTCCTAACACAAGTTAATTCGACTCAATTTCAACTAAACACACACCACGATACATCTCTTTCTCGCAGACCCTCTCTAGGACACAAACTCAGATGAATCAGTATAATACGACTCACACCGCACTTACCTAATTACGCTAACCTCATTGGCTCATATGAAGAGCGTAGATATAAGTATTATTCTAGCCGCCAAGATCTTCGTGATGTATGAGAATATTCTGAGCAAAACACCCACTGCCTTCGAAGACAGCCCATCAACATGTGCGCGTCGCGTCTAACAACATTCTCTTTATATTCTATGGGATCACCAATTATTAGATACAATAGAACACATCTTTTTACGTCTCTCCAGGATACTCAAGTGCGAGCTGTGGCCTCATAGAAACATTTCTTAGTCCTTTGAAGATAAAGTTCTGGTTCTCTCCCTTCCACAGATCAAGAGTCTACAATTCTTGAACCTCAACTTCTGGTCAGAGTAAAACAAACAGAGATATAGCTATCGACACGAGACACGATCGTAGCTAAAAGCTTGGTCACTCGAGAGGGCCCTACTCTTATATTCAAACTCTTCGATACACTTACTTCTCTATTGAGACTCTGTATCCAAGCGTTGATAGAACATCTGCAATTGTCTTGACATATCCCTCACAACAGAGCGAATAGTGTAATTTGAGGGATCCACTACGGCGAGTCTTAGCACTAACGCGATGAGAGTAGCGGCCGTAGTGCAGGCAAGAAGGTCATATGGTTTTTCCTCTTTTAGTGCTGTCCATACCGATATCACCTATCAATCGAGTCAACAATATCTACGCGACCAGAGTATATCTTTTAACAACGGATTAATTTAATTTCATTAGTTTTTATTTACAGAGGATCTTGGGTAGAGACAAAATATTTTTGCTACGGCGCATATGTCGAGCTAAATAATAGAAGAATTAAAAGACTTCACACTTATTAATTCTAAACTAGTCTGAAGTGTTCATATAGCCGTGTCCTATAGCACGGCCCAAGAGACTTATAAACTTAAGTAGTCCCGCAAATCAAATGACACTACACAATTATGATATCAGTCAAATAAGCACAATAAACAAAAACTTTCTTCACATATAGACAAAAATAAAAATTTACAATAATTACGTACATTTTTAATAAACGATACTAAGGGTATTTTGTAACTTATTTATTTTTAGTATACACGAGGGTAATAGAGTTAAAGTGAAATACAAAGTTAGAAGAGATTTTAGGGGGGGTTGTACATTGATAGAAATCAATGTTGATGAAATTGTGATTTGAAAGGCAAACTCCAATTTATATAGTTGGGTAGTATATTGCCAACTTTATATACCGTGTACCCACTATACTAATACTTTTGACATTATCAGATGTCCAGTTATGCATTTGTACCGCACTATATAATGATTTGCACTTTTCCAATCATCTATTTCATCCAACATTGATTTCTATCAATGTACAACCCAACTCACATGTATTGCCTGAACTTCTATTACCGTGTATACAAATAAATAAGTTTTACCAAAATACTTAGTATGCGTTAAAATGTATTCATATTGTAAAATTTATGGTTAGCTATGATATGTTTGTCAGATGTGAAGACATTTTTTGTTTTCATTTGTTATTTACTGTTATCATCATATGTAGTCGTAAGAGATTGAGCGGCTAATTATTTCTTTATCAATCCTGGTGGTCCGTGCCCTTAGCACGGCATGAAAAACTTCACTAGTTTAATTAATAAAAAAGTATTTTAATTCTTCTATTATTTTAGCTACGACAGATGTCGTAGCAAAAATGATTTTCTCATCTTGAATAAACGGGGTAAATTACAAAAGTACGGTTGCCAAATTTTAAAAAATAATAGCGATGACTTATGTCGTGGCTAAAGTAGTGGGCCATGCAGTCAAACTTTGACACAAAAAATGAGTAGAATATGTGGGCCCTATGCCAACTTTAGCTACGACATATCGTACGTAATTTATCATCATCAAATATTGGAGCTTCTTCATAACCATCATCAAATACTGGGGCTCCTTCATAATTGTCACCTGCCACACCATGATCTCCCAATTCATTAGAAGATGAACAATCACCCTCAAAGAACGGATTTCCTAACTCTTTGTCTTCGCTTCTCCGACCGTTACGATCCCCACATCTTCTTAGATTTATCATATCATTCATTCGATTAGAAAATTGATCAACAAACTGATCTAATCGCTCGTCCATTCTTGCCATAATACGCTCATAGACATCATTAATATTCCTGGTTCTCCTTGTAGGCATTTTAATCAGGAACTTCGGCTCTTGATAGCAACTGATGTAGTGTGAAATTAAGACAAGATAACAATTGAATCTGTTGATTCCAATGAATACCAGAAACAATCTTCCAACTATCGTTGATTCAAATGAATACCGATAATCAGGCAAACTTCAACAACCGTTGATTCAAACGAATACCGATTATTAAGAGAATCTTAGCAAACCGCCAAGAACAAAGCAAAAGCTTTTATTATCAAAACTCAAAGATATCCTAATACAAAGAAAATACCTAATATTTATAGAAAAACTAGAGACCTTTCATTTTCTCTAAATTTATAACTAGTCCCTAAAATAAGCATCTAAAATACTAAAATCACTTCAAATCACATAAAAACAATACTTACTTTGTAGCATCTAAATGTCATTATTTAGGGAAGATGTGAAGAATATCTTGCGACCAAGATTGAAAGCAAATTGTGAAGTGATTATAGATCCTAAACTATATACATGTTATATCTAAGGGGTATTTTAATATGCTCTTAGAGAAATGCTTAAATCAAAAGTAGATCATG
This sequence comes from Tanacetum coccineum, assembly GCA_026074375.1. NCBI lineage: Eukaryota > Viridiplantae > Streptophyta > Magnoliopsida > Asterales > Asteraceae > Tanacetum > Tanacetum coccineum. The sequence continues at coordinate 28,161 of BQNB010001458.1, forward strand.
ATCACGTGGCTGATGTAATACAGAAAGTCTAAGAAACGTACCTGTGTGTGTCTCTATGCAACATTCTTCAACCGTATCGATATATTCATGCTCTCTTTTCAAAGCACGGTGACAGATTTGATAAACCTTCACAACAGAATAAAAATTCATAAGTTTTACAGATATTTTCCAAAAGTTTAAGTAAACAGATAAAACTGATATCTATTATGCGTGTATACAGAATATAGCCACTTAAAGTCCTCACTAATTAGTTTCAGGTTTATCTACTGTTAATGTAAATCTGAACACTTAAAGGGGTGTTTGGAATAGCCTGTTCTTGGCATATACATACAAACCATTTCCCGAAATCGTTGGTATTATTCTTCTTTTGCTTGAAATTTAGCAAATGAAGCATGTTGCTTACCCACAGCAACGACAAATTATTTCAACCTTTTTTATTCGTTTCATCATTCAAGAGCAGCAATGGAAAATTATTTCAACCTTTTTTTATTGGTTTCATCATTGAAGAGAAATGTGAAAAAAAATAAAGTACGCACCTAGACTATTTGCTGAATAGCGGCCAACCAGCGCATCCTGTATGATTTGGATCCTTGCCGCTCAGACATTCTCGTCCAAATTGTGTCTCTATTAAAAACAGAAATGAGCAGACATCAGTGAAGAAAAAAAAGCATCATTAAAAGTACGTGTCTGGTCATTTTATTTCACATTAGATGCAAGCACGCAACACGTTGGATTAGTTTATTTTGCAGGCTGATGGGCTTATTTGAATATGAAAAACCACATAGGCCCTTTTTCGGCCTATGAATTTATTAGGCCGACGTGCTGAGCTTATAGACTTAAATAAGCCATAAGCTCATAAGCCGGAAAAAAATGAGCCTATGAGCTTTTTTTAATTCATTCCTCCATCTGTAACCATCTGCTGATATTTCTATATCAGCATCTACCTGTGCACTAAACTTAGGTTTTTTCGGATGTTTTGGGACGTATCTTTTGTGGTAGAATTGCTTACATTCTTGACACCACCGCTGCCATAGACAACCACAACTTCCGGTGGGGAAAGTTTTCTATCGTGTTAGTACTATCTTGGTCAACCTGTGGCAAACAAATATCAAAGCTATTATCGATTCTCTAGGGGGTTCAACAACAAACATAAAACACAATGCTACCAAGTTAAGTCCGTCTTAACATTAGCACGATTTTAAGGTTTAAAAAAAGAAAACCGTATGGAAAAGCTAACTAAAAATATGAATTATTTTATTAAAGAAGATTATCATATTAAAGCTTCCATGATATATGCATGTTATCGGCTGAACAATTTCTATACCGCGCTTCTTAATCATAAAAACAGTACAAAAACATAGATAAATATTTACACTTCTATAAGGGTCTAGATTTGTCGAGAAGTTAATATCTAGTCCTGATTTTAGACCACTTAACATTACTACAATCAGGAAGTGTCACACAATGGTTTTCGACCCCATTAAAGTCATTAACTATGATCGTTGGGAGTATAATCCATTAGCGTCCGTTGCTTATCACATCAGTTTTCGATGACAATCTCAACACTAACTAATGATGGTCCAAAATCGAAACTTTATACAGTTGAGCCTATTGCTAGCTAATAAATATCTTCCAGAAAATCCAACATGTGTGGTCATGCTTTGGGATAGTTTCTAAATCTCATTTGACAAAGGATTATTGGATACAAAAATATGAAATTGTTGTCGTCCCAGTGTTCGACTAAGTAATTGTATCTTTTTGTCAGGTAATTAAAAAAATAGGACAAAGAGGATAATAACTACATGAACACAAAGAAACTATAGTTGTATACCATAGCTGATAACCATACTTTGGTCGGGCCTGTACAGCAATAACATTTCCGCTCCGGGCTGGGGTTACTTAGTGATTGATATGAAACAATCTATATATGGTTTGGATTTTTGGTAATATTAACAGATTGCAACTTTCACGTGTGCGGAAAAAACATAAAACTTCTTGTTATACGCATGCCCAAAACAAAATTTTATATGACATGGAAATAAAGAATATAAACATCATTAGACCCCCAACAACTTTCTAACAACCTCCCACCATTAAAAATCCTTCAAAAATCACCATATCTTTCTCATTTCTAATCCAATTTCAAAACTAATCAGATCATCTGATTCAGTTTTTGATTTCGCATCTTTTGAATCTACTTTTGTTTGATTTAACAGCTTAATGTGAAAACCCCTCTTTGAGCAATTTTGAAAAATTTGGCGCCAATTCAATTCGAGCTGTATTTTCAATTCTGAGTTAATAATTATACTCAGAAATGAGGATTACATAGGATTCACTGTTTTTTAATCAAATTTTTGTGGATTTACAGTTTTTTTGTATTCTCAATTTTCCCGCCAAAAATGTCAAACAAAAAATGATCTTCGAAACGAAAACTTAAGCTTCCAAATAGGTTCAATGATCATGTAATGTGTAATTTGAGTCAAAAACACCAGTATTCGGGTGGTGATGTGGAATCTGAAGAAATTAGGGTTGATAATGATGATAGGGTTGAGGAAATTGGGGAAAACAGTAAGGAAATGGAGAAGAGTGAGATTGAAGGTGATGGAATGGAGAATCATGAGAGTAATGATGGGACTGACACTGGAAAGCAGAATGGTTTAGAGGAAGTTGGGGATGATGGTGAGGGGATGAATAAGGAGGTGTTTGGATCAGATCTTAATGTGCAGAATGTTGATGATCAGGCTAATAAGACTTCTGATGCATCAAAGGAGAATGCTGGTATGAATAATAATGGAATTAATGGTACGATTCTGATATGAATAATTCTGCTTTTGGAACTAAGAATAATGTTGGTGAAGCTAGTGGCGTTAAGGTGTCATATGCTAGTAGACTAAGTGATGGTTTGAATGCTAGTGATAATGAACTATTCTATGACCCAACTGTTTTGAATGAGAATGGTGAAAAAATGGTTGTTTTTGAAGAATAAATGGTTAGGGAGGGTAGTGAGAAATGGAGGTTTACTATTTGTGGTTATTTTGTGGGATGTAAAATGGGAATCAATGAGTTGAGGTATAATATTAGAAGAATGTGGGGGAGATTTGGTTTGAAAGATATTGTGGTACATGCAGATGGTTTATGTTACTTCAAATTCAAAACTGAGGAAGGGATGAATCAGATTATTGATCAAAGCCCATGGTTTGTAAATGGAAAGCCCTTAATATTTTAGAAATGGGATCCTGATACAATATTTACTAAGGAGTCTCCTGGTAAAATCCATATCTGGATAAGGCTTCTCAATATCCCTTTAGAGGCATGGAGTACTAAAATGGACTAGATGACAGTTGATATGTGTAAAGCAGGGTCTGGAAGGTTAGGTTATCCAAGAGTGTTAGTGGAGATCAATGCAGAGGATAGCTTTTTGGATAAAATTGAAATCAGCTATCAGGATGATAAGATGAAGGGGAAAAGAACTAAATGGGTCAAAATAAAGTTTACTTGGAGACTTGAAAGTTGTAATCTTTGCTGTGTATTTGGGCACTCTGTGTACAATTGTAAATTGAAACCTATGACTACAGTTGATAATTGCATGAAATCCAGTGAGGGGTTTAGAAGTGATGGGGCATATAAGGAAGGTTTTGTTGAAGTTAGGCATAGGAAGCAGTTTGGGAATAATAGGAGAATGTGAAATAATGACTCTCAAGGAAGTAAACAAGCGGTACCAGGCATGAAATTTACATTTGTTCCTAAAAATATCAAGACTAATAACGGGAATGACAAACAAAAGGGTAAGGAGCAAACAGAGACCTGTAATGCTAACAATTCAACCTCTAAGATTTGGAAGGTCTGTCTGGAGAATGTAAAGGAGTTAAAGAAAAGTGCTAATAAGTATGATGTGTTATCTGATAATGAGAGTGAATTAGGTGGAATGGATCCCTTTATTGATAAGATGCTTATAGTTGATGAGTTTATTAAGAAGAAGATGCAACCTACTTGTGATGAGTCTAAAGATTGGAGTTATGATATGATCAGTTACTTTAAATATAAATGGAAAGAAATGGAAAATAAGGATAAGGAGGAAAATAGTGATGAGGAGGATGTTTTTATGAATGATAATCAGGTAGACAATTGTATTGTTACAGATGAGATTGAGGGGAACATATATGGTGGGGTGAAGGAGCAAGGAGTCTGTGTTTAATTTTAATGGATCTGAGAATTGCTTCTTGGAATATTAGGAGAATCTGTAAGGAATTAAAACAAAAAGAGGTTAGGAATTTTATTGCTGAAGAAAATATCCAAGATTGTGTTGTTTTGGAAACTCACTTGAAGACCAAGAGTATAGGTAAAGCTTGTGATTTTGTCTTTGGTAAATGGAGATGGATTTCTAATGTTGCTTATAGCCCTACAAGTTGTAGAATTGTAGTTGGCTGGAATACTGATGAAGTGGATAACATGATTGTTCAGAGCTGTAGACAGTCTATTCTTTGCCTTGTTGAAATTATTCAATCTAAGGTTAGAGTGTTTGTTAGCTTCATATATGCTAATAATTCTTGTCCTGACAGAAGAAGCCTTTGGACTAATCTACATATGCATAAGAGTTTAGTGGGTCAGCAGGCTTGGGTTCTTATGGGTGACTTTAATGTTACACTTAAGTCAGAGGAGCACTCCAATTGTACTTCTAGCATAAGAATAGACATGGAGGAATTCAGAGACACTATTAATTCTTTGGAAGTGGAGGATATTAGCAGTACTGACTTTCAATTCATTGGGAATGCTCATGGTATTTTCCTTCCTTACTTTGTGTCTGATCATAGCCCAGCTATATTGAACTTTCCTAAATGTCTCATCAAGAAGAAGAAATCCTTCAGATTTGTTAACTGTGTGGCAGATAAGGAAGAGTTTTCTAATACAGTTAGGGAAGTATGGGGGGGGGGGGAAATATTCATGGATGTCAGATGTATAAAGTAGTTCAGAAGCAATAGCTATTGAAAAAGCCTCTGAATCAATTGAATTGGCAGAATGGAAATTTATTTGATGAGGCTAAAGAGTTGAAGGAGAAACACTACAACAAAATGTGGGTTTGGGGTCGGCCAAAAATTAGGGTCGACAATGTCGACCCTAATATTGGCAGGGGACCCACTTTTTTCAACCAAATGTGGCTAGTCAACAAATTAGTTTTGGGTCGACATTTAGGGTCGATAATGTCGACCCTAAGTTTTAAAAATTACTTTATCCCTTTTCTAATATAAAAAATGAATTTAAAATTATATAAATGAATTTAAAATTATATATAAAATAATTTTTAATTATCAAAGTAACTTATTAAAGTTTAGGGTCGACTATGGTTCAGACCCAAAACCTTAAGATATGTCGAACACTAATTTGCGCAAAATTTTTCAATGATTCCCCGCATATCGAAAAAGAAAAAATATTATAATAAAAACAAGTGGGTCGACAATGTCGAACCCAAACATATAAAATTGTTTAAACTTATATAAATTGCTTTTAAAAATATTATATAAATATTTAAAACAATTAAAAATTTATATAAATTATTTAACAATTTTTGTTCATATTTATAAATGCATTTAAAAAATTATTATATTAAAATTAAACGGAATGATTCCTAATCGATTAAAAAATATATCATTTATTAGTTTCGACTAATTTGTAAATTTACTTACAATTAACTGAAAACTTAATGTAGTTAACCACAATAAATAATCCAAAATACACAGGAATGATTACATATCGATTAACGTTTATTATTTATAATACAATTACATTAGAATTCGTATAAAACTCTCAAATCCATTAAAGCATACTAAGTTTCCCATCTCAAAATTATAAGCATATTAAGTTTTCCTAAAATTCCAAATGTTTAAATGATTTTTTTAATGAATAACTACTCCATATTAAGGTTTCTCATACCCTTCGGGTAGATATCGTGAAGTTTTCCAGCTGAATCAAGTGTGTGTTTTCTCGGGATGCTTCCATTCTCTAGTTGTCATTTCTAGTACACTTTATCCTTGCACTCTAGTGTATTTATCATTTTCAGACCACTAGCAATCTTAAAATTTGAGCACTATGCCATTCGAGAGTCTGTGCAGATCGCGAGAATGAATTGGTAGTGAAGATGTTCACGGAGAATGACTTGGAAGTCGAAGAAGTTCCGGGGAATGACTTTTGGGGTGTGTCAAGTCAGGAGAATGCATCCATCCACCATAAGTAGCCACATTCCTCTCTCTGTATGTTCCTGGTTGTTATCATAGTAAGGAATCATAGATAATCATTTTGACAAGCTAAAATATTTTATATTACATAAATAGTTATGCTTTGATAGTTCACCTTTGATTTAGGTCATGTGTTAGTATCGTTGACCTAGCTGTGTATCTCTGCATGATGTCGCAACACCACATTTCGTTTTTACAACTTGCACAACCAAGTTTGATTTAGATTCGCTCAATCTGGTGTATAGTTGACATCGTGGTGGTGGTGAAGTGGTGGTGGTGTAAGGGATAAGAGTGTGTGTGTGCTTGGAGGATAAGATACTATCTATTATTTATGGTAAAGAAGAATGCTTGGCGGGAGTATTTGGAGGGAGTTTTTGGCGGGAATTTTTGGCGGGAGTTTTTGGCGGGAATTTTTGGCGGGAGTTTTTGGCGGGTGATACGTTGAACCCTAACTCATACATTGAACCTCTAATATAGAACCCTAACTCATACATTGAACCTCTAATATATAACCCTTTTACTCATAATTGAACCGCTAATATGAAACCCTAACTCATACATTGAACCTCTAATATAGAACCCTAAATCATATCATTGAACTTAACATGAAACACTAACTATACATTGAACCTCTAATATAGAACCCTAACTAATAAATATGACCCTCTAATATGAACCTTACTCCATACATTGGATACCTCTAATATAGATACTCCTTAAACTAATTACATTGAACCTCTATATGAACCATAAATTCTTACATTGAACCCATAAACTTGAAACCCTAATCTTTCATTGAACCTCTAATCATATCAACCCTAACTCATCATTGAACCCTCTAATCATGAAAACTCTAAGTTCATACATTGAACCTCATACATGAAAACCCTTAAAATCATACATTGAATCCGCTAACATGAAACCCTTAACTATACATTGAACCTCTAACATGAAACCCTAACTCATACATTGAACCTCTAATATAGAACCCTAACTCATACATTGAACCTCTAACATGAAACCCTAATCATTACATTGATCCTCTATTATTTCAACCCTAACTCATCATAGAACCTCTAATATGAACCTTTACTCATTACATTGTACTCTAATATACGATACACTAAATCATATCATTGAACTCTAACTTGATACCCTAACTCCATAAATTGAACATTTATATAGAACCCTAACTCATACATTGAATGATTTTTAATTTATTATTCTTTTTATGTTTCACCGATACTATTTTGAATGATTTTTAATTTATTATTCTTTTTAATATTAATGTTAATTATTAATAATATAAAAGAATATTTTCAAATGATTTCTAATTTATTGTATTATTTATTTTTAATGAAATATTTGCAAAGTTTTTAATTATTTTAATATTAAAGTATTGATTATTTTTAATAGATGAGGTTTCACTTTATTAAACATAACACAAATGTCGACCCAAACTTTGCCTCCAAAATTTTCACCAAAAGTCAAATAACCCGCCTAGAATAAAAACACTTGTCGACCCTAAACGTAAAAGGGAGTCGACCCTAAACACATAATGACTTAGGGTCGACATTGTCGACCCAAAATGTCGGCCCTAAGATCTTATCTATATTGCTTACAAATTCAAAGCCACAAAAATATTTAGAAAAAAAAACTTATTTTTTATTCTTCATCCTCCCAACGCAGCCACAAACATCCACCACCACAGCCACACAAATCCGCACCCACGCCTCCACATCCACCAACCACAGACCACCCACCCGCCACCACACTCGCACACGAGCACACGGTACCACCACGTACCGCAGCCACCACCACTCCTCCTCTTCTATTTGTTGAATTCATTTTTCTTTAATACATCTAATTATTAATTCTTAAACCTTGTTTGGTTGGTTTTTTAACCCTTAATTGATATAGAGGTTTGTTTTTTTTATTTTGTTAATTTGTTTATTTTTTGATTATTAGTAGGTAAATTGTTTTTATTTATTTTGTTAATGATTATGTTAGAGCCTCCACCACCCACGGATAGGCAGCAACAACCACCGGCGGCAGCAGCAACCACCGACGGCAGCAGCAACCACCGGCGACAACCTTGCAGTTAACCGCAGTCAACCGAAGTCAATTGCAGTCAACCGAAGTCAACCAAAGTCAACAGCGGTCAACCACAGGTTTGTTTCGGCTTAAATGCGGGCTGTTTGTTTCGCCTTATCTGATGTTTGTTGCGGCTTAAATGTGAACGAACCGGTGTTGTTTCGGCATTAATATATGCCCCTTTGTTCTGAGATCCCCTGCTATATGCGAGTTTGAGAAGCGGGTCGTTCTGTTTCGGCTTAAATGTAAGCTTATGAGTTATTTGATTTCAGCTTATATTTTCATAAGCCCACTCTCAGCATCCGGCATAGGTGTGTGTTTGATTCGGAAAAATTGGTGCTTTATGATTTTAAGCCCAAATCATATAAGCTCATAAGCCCTAGTATAAGCCGAAAAAAACAACCCTTATATGATTATATGTTGAAAAGTGATTGATATGTGTTTAGGATTTTTTTAGGGGTTTTTAGTGATTTAATTTGGAAAAATTCCCCCGTCCGTGTTATTTCAATCCTTATAGAAAACCCGTCCGAAATTAATTTATTAGAAATTAATTTCGAAAAGGGGAAATGCTGCCGAAATTTTCTCAAATAGTAAATCGGTTATACGCTTCTACTATGAGTCGGAACAGTCAAGAGAGGGTTTGGATTGACTACATAGTTGCACTTAGGTAACAGAACAGTTCATTTTTGTTAATGCCTTTTGGTATAAAAATATTAAAATTGATTTATTTGAATATGTTTATTTGGCAAAGTTGTTATGACATTTTGATTAGGTTGGTCAACTATATCCAAATCGGTAATTGCCGAAGAAGTTTTTTGATGGTCTTTTTGATTAATCAAGCATTGTTTCCATTGTTGAAACCCCATCACACAAAAGATCCATTGCCTATGTAGTACGATTTGTACCGTGATGATAATCGTGTACCCTCGATATTATTTGAGGTACACTATTCTAGTTACGGGTTTGACCTACATTATACCACTTGGAAAATATCACGGTGAAATGATTCTTAGCTACCTACACCAGTTACCGCATTCACCTGAACACTTGACATGGTTACGTTTTTCGAAGTATTTCTGCAATAATGTCCCACTCCACCACTCTAAACAGCTGGTCTTAACCTTCCCAAACCGGGTCCTAATTAACGAGTTTGAAGAGTTACTTTCTAGGTCTCCCAAAAGTTTGTACCAGGGTTGTGTTATGAGTCAATTTGGAATTCCCCCAACTCACCCCTTACAACAGAGATTAGCCACATCAAGCTTTACCATAATATAACTGTGCCGGGTTTACAGATTCTAGCTCTTCTCCAAAGAATTGTCCCCTGCAAAGATTAACAATTTCCCATCGTCGTACTATGAAATCAAGAAGACATACAAAAAGATCGGGTTAGGATACGAATTGATCCATGCTTGTATAAATGATTGTTTTTTATTTTGGGGATTAAAGGAAAACCTAAAGATGCCTAATTGTCCAGTCTGCAAAGAGAGTAGATACAAAAAGAAGACAAAGGCCGGGAAGTTAGTTGCAAAAAAGATCGTGCGTTACTTTCCGGTAACACCTAGACTACAACGTATGTTCAACACAAAACACATAGCAAAGTGGATGAGTTGGCATGCTACTTGACAGTCTAAGGAAAAAGGTAAGATGAATCACCCGTGTGACGGTAGAGCATGGAAATATTTTGACATGATGAAACCTGAGTTCTCTAGTGACGCTAGAAACGTTCGATTAGGGTTGGCGGCTGATGGTTTTAATCCTTTTGGCATGATGAGTCAAACTTACAGCATGTGGCCGGTCATATTGACAACATACAACACACCACCATGACATACAACATATTTTGACTGATAGGGAATTTCACAAAAATAACCAATACATTCTTGCGACACAAGTAACACAAGTATTCTACCTTGAAGACCTTGCTAGACAACCACGTGGTTGGAAGGTCGTCGAACATGTTTATCATCGAGACGTGGCAGAGTCCGATCAAGATGTTATACATGGTAGCAGTTCATCAAATGTTACACTGTCTGTTGAATTGACTAATTTTGAGCATACGGATTTGAGTATAAATTCTGAATCGACAGAAGTGGACGCCCCACCAGTTAATGATGACAATGCTAATGCTAATGAAGGCAATGCTGAAGATGATGATGTTGCACATGTCCTTGATGATGATGATGATGTTGTAGTGTCTGATGATGATGAAGTGAACCCTAGTACTAATGTTGAAGAAGTTTTATCTAGCGATGATTCTGACGATGACAATCGATCTTAAGATGTAGTTTGAATGAAACAGTTATTATATGCTTAAATGTGTAATTTTTCTTTGAATGGAATTGTTTTTATATGTTTAAATGTGTAATTTTGCATTTGAATGGAATTGTTTTTATATGTTTAAATGTGTATTTTTTATTTGAGTGGAATTGTTTTTATATGTTAAAATGTGTATATTTATATGAATTTGTGTATTAGCATTAATTGGTCCACGAAACTGTGTGTTCTTGTACTTGTTATTTTACAGATGGCGTGCGTATTTCCTAGATCACACGGTGGGGATGCCGGTGGTAGTCCACCCAGACGGCCCAACCGGCCCAGTGCGAAAGTAAGAAATTGTGTTTATTTATTATTTTATAACACTGATTATTTTTAATTTCTTTTACTTGAATTTTCATGACTCAATAACTTATCTTTGTAGGTTCCAACCAGCGTATCGAGACCGGGAATGCGTCCTTAAGGAGGGCGTTTAGACAAAATGGCCAACGACCTTTGACGATCGGCTTTGATTACGACGATCTTGGTACGTTCCATCCTACAGGCGATTATTCAAGCATGTTGAATAGTCTAATGGGGGAAACAGTCCGGCACCTTCCCCTTGCTTGCGAGTGGGAAGAAATTCCAGAGGCGCATAAAGCGCATATTTTCCCTACTCTTGAGGTATTAATTGTTTATTTTACTTCTATTCTTACTATTATCGACGTGTGAATATGCGTGTTATGTTTAAATTGTTTGTTTATTTAAATGTTTATGTTTATATGTAGAGCTATTTCGACCTCGCCTCTTGGTACAATAATCAGGATAAAGTGGTGATGGGTAATGTCTATAGGTTGGGACGGGTAAAGCTTGGGCTAGAATGAAAATGAGGATCCTTGGCGCAAAATAAGCAAAGGATCAAGGCTGATCATTTTACAAGATATGGTTCGGCCGAGGAGGCAAGGAATCATCTGCCGCCGAAGAAAGTGTGGGGAGACAGAACCGAAGATGAGTGGAATAAGTTGGTTGACTGGTGGTCCCATCCGGATCGGGTGGCGAGAAGTCTTCAGAATGCTGCCAACCGAGCGAAGAACACGATTCTAACCCATCAAGGGAAGAAATCATTCGCGCAAGGCAGGAACGAATATGTAAGACTCTTTATAATTTTTATGATATTTTAAAGGTGTTTATATTGTTTATTTACTGATATGGTATCTAATTTATTCGGATATTGTACAGAAAATCCAGAAAAGGTCATTAAGAGCGCCTAATTGAGATTGGGGAAGGAGCACTCGAGGCCGGAGACTGGGGAGTTTAAGACCGAAAAAAACCGGAATAGATACGTAAGTAATTTAACTCGTTACATTCTTTAATAACTTATTTTATTTGTTTTTAACCTTTTTTTTTCTTTTTCTTTCACAGTTGGATATGAAGAGCATGCAAGATCAGGTTAGAGCCGGCGTCATCCCTAAAAGTCAGATCAAGATTATCTGGAGAAGTCGTTCCAGACGTATCCAACCGCCAGAACATGTCGGGAAAGGGCAGGAAGTTACCGGGTGGTGGCTCAACTTCCCGAGGCGTGGTTCCTTAGGCATTTCAAAAGGTTTATTGTCGGGAGAGCTGGATCGGATATTGAGGCAAAAGATCCAAGAGGCCGTGTTGTTAAGGAAGCAAAAAACCGCGAGGCCGCAGCAACCGGGCTTTTTTGGCAATGCATGAAGGCTGACGCGGGCGTACCAAAATAGTGAGACGATGTATGGAGCCATAGGTGAGTATTTTTCTAACTATGCACCAAACCCTACTCGTCCATTTATGCCTCCTGCTTTTGCACGCCCAACTATGCCCCAACTCAGCCCTGAATGGGCTCACTACTCAAACCCTCCCTTCCCTTATATCAACCACTCCAACCTTTCCTCATGCGGCCCGTCTCAATATACCGGCCCACCTGGATATACCGGCCCACCTAGATATACCGCCCCACTCCAACCACTCCAACCTCCCTATGTCGGCCAATTTCCTTTCAGTCCCGTCACCAATAATAACTTTAACAATTGTTATCATCCCATTATGAACTCCAACCTAGCCTCTACTTCTAACAGTCAACCCGAACTTCCCCGCTTCATAACCAATCCCCATAATAACGATACGCGGAGCGTTGACGAATTGGCTCGAGATAAGGCGGGTGAAGACAATGACGTGGAGGAGGACGAGCAACAAACAAGTGGTGACGAGCAACAATCGGGGGGTGACTATTCGGAGGACGAGGAGGGGGATAATGAGGAGGTGCAGGATGAGTCGGAGGAGTCGGATTAGGCGTTTTGTGGTTTTGTCATGTTTGTATCATGGATTTGTTAGACTTATTACTTTTAGACTTGTTATGTTTGTATCGTGAATTTGTAACACTTGTGAAACTTTTATACTTGTTATCGTATCGTGGATTTCTTGAATAGTAATTTATCGTATCGTGGATTTGTGGTATTGTAACGTTTAATGATTTGTTATTGTATCGTACGGTGGATTTGGCGAATTCTGGATTTGATGAAACGTAGATTTTTTTCCGGAAAAATTTCCGGAAAAAATCTGGAAAAACTGCAGCTGCCAATATTTTTTTTATGCCAGGTTCATATTAGGGTCGACATTGTCGACCCTAAATACGTACTTTGGGTCGACAATGTCGACCCTAGCTTAGTGCATAAATATTTATAAATCTTTGGGTCGACAAAGTCGACCCAAAACTCAAAGTGTTAGTCGACCCAAAATTAGTGGATTACCCACGTGGATTTTAGATGTATTATATATTCGGTAAATAAATAAATTCATATATTATTTATTTAAAACATTTATTAAAAAGAAACGCTAAGGGTCGACATTGTCGACCCAAAGCTTTTAAAGTTTGTCGACCCAAAATTGAGTCAAAGAGTACCACTGAAAAGTGGTGGGACCCTTATGTCGACCCAAGTTTCAAAGGAATGTGTCGACCCATAATTTTTTGGGTCGTAATTTTTGGAACGCCATTTTTGGGTCGACTATGTCGACCCTTAGTCCCTAGGGTCGCTTTCTTTTGTTTTTTAGGGTCGATTTAGTCGACCCAAAGTCTTCATTTTGTTGTAGTGAAATTAAAAGTTGCTCAAAGTGAAGTGGATGTTGATCCTTATAATAAGGATAAAAAGAAGAATGCTGTTATTTTGTTTATTGAATCTAAATACCTCTCGAGACTAAGTTACCCTCCGTCGCAACGCACGGGCAATATGCCCACTTGTTCTTTAATAAACACTTAATTTTAGATGTTAGGTTGAAAGAGTAGGTCAGGTAATAGGTTTATTATGAGATGGCGTTCATTGTCTAGAAACACTATTTTGGGCTTGCTTTGCCCTTTTAGTAGCTAACTATCTAGTTATTACTTGAAGTTTACAATCACATAACACATGAACACTTATTTGCTCACATGATAATTGTTAGAATCACTATTGCATATAAATTACCAATATTAGGTTGCCATAAGTTTTTCCTTTGTAAAAAAGCCATTATATTTTAATATGAGAAACACTAATAAACATGGCACAAATGAAAATAATAACGTGAATCGAATTACTAATATTATGTTTGGACTTTTTATTTTCACCAAAACGGAGATGCCGGGGTCGAAAATTTTGACGGAGATGCCGGGGTCGAAAATTTTGACAATACTCTTCAAATTATCATTATCATGATAACCGTCCTCCATATCTGTAGAAACATCAGGATCTAGAAAAGCATCGATCTCATTAATATTGCCTCCAGGGTCGAAACACTCATCCTCATTAGCACAGGAAAGAGGTATGACTTGCAAACTGGCTCATCAAGGTTAGAAACATAAGAGTCCTCGATCTCGATGTCCTATAACACCTCCTCAAAATGAGGATTTACGTCACTAGAGATGTATTTGTCTTCGAATTCGAAAAGGGGGTTCGAAAAAAATTTCACATTATCTTCGAGAACGTCCTCATCGGATAGTGACTCATCATCACTAGAGGTAAAATCGTCATTTGAATCAAAGAGAGGGTTAGAGAAAGTCACAGATTTTCCTTCTGGAATGTCAATGGGAGAGAAATCATCACACGGAGCCAAATCACACTCACTATCGCTCTCGGAAGTATCCTAGGACTCACTTGGGATTGGAACAAGGTCCTCAACACTAGACTTTATTACTTCATCCGATTCCTTTTCAGGAATAGTGTTAAGTTCCTCATTCCTCATGATGAGAGAGTCCTCAGGCTTCATGGTAGAAAGGATGGGTGCGATTGCAATATATTGAAGAATTTGAGGCATTTTACTCAAAGGAATAGTACTCTTCTCGTCATAATCGTCATCATCGTCATCATAGCAAATAGAATTAAAACATCGTGAAGGCTCGAGAGTATGAGTACTAATATTAGCAGCCTGCCGTCGTTCAAAAAACTCCTCAAGCAAAGATCATAAACTTTCAATAAGTTCATCCTTATCACTTATCCATGGCTGATCTTCTTGAATAATCTGAGGATGATGATCGATAGAATACTGCGGGGGTTGGTCAAAACTGGAATAGCTAGAATTATAGCTAGGCTCAAAGTAGTTTTCATTCATCGGTTAACACTGACAATTTTCATAAGGACCGCTACAGTTTTCACAACAAAGATATTGTTGTGGAAAACTCGGTGAATTTTGTGGATATGAATTACCACCAAAGTTTTGATTGTAGCATGGTTCATGCTCATAGACAAGCGGGAACTGTGGTGGACAATCATAACCATAGTGAGAATCATTCCCACTTAATTCAAACGAGTATGACTCATACTAGGGTTGTGGAGGGTGGTTGAAAATGTTTGGAGGATCATTGAAAGAGTTCGGATTAGGAGCATCAATGGATGAATTTTCATCCTTTGAATTGCAAAACAAACAAAATCCATCTCTAAGATCATATCCACACCTCTCACAAGTACACCATCGACAACGTAAACTATCTTCTAACGGATCTCCAGAGTGAAAACAATGAAATTGGTTGAACGAAGATGTTTAAGGCTGTGAAGGTGGGTAGGAAAAATCAGGTGTTTCATCATTTGAAATGGGATCGGGGTTACGGACAAACTCGTCACGAAAACTCACATTGGAACATTGCCGACAATTTCCACCGTTCAACGGACCTCCACACCACGAGCACGTCAAAAACCAAGACATATTAAAGAATTATCGGATAAGAGGGTAGAAAGAATAAGAATTAAACGAATAAGAGGACAGAGAAGATTATTTATAGATTTTTTAAACAATACATGAGGAAAAGAAATTAAAATAAAATAAAAAAAATTTGGTAACCGATAAATCAAAGGTGCACGGTAGCTCTCTAGAAAACGCACAAAGAAGCGGAGGAGTGGGTAAGCGCGAAGCGTTTTAAAAACCTTCTCTTTTCGGGTCGAATTTCGTAGGATGGACCCTCCTTATACCTCTCTTATAGTTTGTTTACTAAAGGCGAGCCGATTTAAGAATTGACAACACGGTTATTTTCAAATTTAAAATAAAAGAAAATAAAACTAGAAGTATAAAATATTTTTGTATTTTTATATAGAATAAAACGAAAACTTTCATAGGGAAATGATCTTTAAGGCTCGAACACAAACAATCCCGTAAAAATCGCTACAACTCTCCCCGACAGCGGCCCCATTTTGGTACTATCATTTTTACACGCTAGTAATAGTATAGAAGTATTTCCCTTCGGATGTAAATATTCACTTGATGACATGCAAAAATCTAATCTTTCGGAGTCGTATCCACGGCGAGAGGTGAATGGAGAATCAAGAAAATATCATAAATCATGCTTCAATGTCATTAAAGATTTGGTTTTGATTTCTAAATCTAATAACGCAATGGTAAAGCATATAAAGGCACGAAAAGCTAGAAATTAAAGATTGAAGCACGAAAACGATAACTGGAATCCTAAAACTCGACTAATTAAACAAATACAACAAATTTTAATCCAAAAAATGCAAATTTAATTTCTAAAAGTCCTAAATGATTAAAAATAATTTTAGAAAAAAGAATTATATTTTTTTGACTTTTCTTTTATTTTTTATGAATTAAAAACAGATTTAATCTAAAAATATTATAAAATATATTAAACTAATTTATAAAAATCTGGAAAAATTAAAAAAAGTACTTTTATCTATTTTAAACTTAAGAAAAATAAAATGGGTTTACCAGCTTATTTGAATAAGCTTGGTAAATAATCCCCCCTTACGTTAAAACCGAACATGAGTATAAAAATAAATGAAATGAACCCTTTAACGAAAAGTTGCCAAGGGTCGCAGATGGTTGAGGGAGTGGTTGTGGTTAAAGTGTTGGGCTTGTTAAGGTTGAGGTCTCCCAGGTTCGAGCCTGAGGAGCTTCCCTATACGGTCTAGCATTTTTTGTTTTTATTTTCTTTTTGAATAAAAAAGCTATAATATAGCTAAACGCTTAAGAACTTAAATAAACACAGAATCCATCTGCATTAATATCTGTCACGGCTCCCATCCTAGCCTCATACCTTAGGACCTGAAATTATACATGCTAAAAGTCAACACAAAGGTTGAGTGAAATACTTTAGGTTTTCGGTATATTACAAGAGTGAGACCACACGATTTAGGTAAATATAGACGCTGAAACAGTATTCGATGAGTCAAACCAGTATTATTGCCCTAAGCTCATGACCCCGAAACTTAACAAGTTTTGTGCCCCACATACTATAGGATAGACCAAAACAACCTAAAAGTTCTCCCAATGTTAAATGCACCATGGTCAACTTGTGACCAGAAATTCAAGGTGGGGATTGTCAGCCCCGATAGATCTATCCACAACACTCGCGTTTACAACAATAGTAATTAACGGTTCATGATTGGTAGGGAGTTAATTGGCAATATGGTAACTTAGGCAATAATATTCATGCAATAATTTGGATAGCATACAATTTAAAACACTTGTGTCCGTAGTAAAACAAGTATGTAATTTCACCCCATAGAGTTTGCAAAACAAGTAGATGGAAAAGGGGCTATAAACTCACCTTGAGTGAATTGAATATCTAATATCACGCCAAATGCGTCAGATAAACGCCAAATGCGTCAGATAAATGCCGCATGCAACCTAATTAATTATAGGCCGTGTAAGCACTAAGCACCTTGATTAACTAATAACATATATAATTCTATATAGCTACATCACCATCTAATCGCATTAGTGAAATCGTGTTTATAAGTTAAAAAAGTTTATAAATATTTCTTTAGTGAAAACGGCGCAATTTCTTTGTTTTAAGTTCGTTTCTTACGTTTCTTATGTCCATGCTTTCTTATTAAGACGAGTTATCAAAATATTACATTTTCATATTTTCAACCTACTTTTGAACAACACTTTTTACTGTTCATAGAGTTTTATAAAATTATTTTTATAAAACTATTCATCGTAAACCCGTAAACGTCGTATTTTATTCATTAACTTTTGAACAGTACTTTTTACTATGTACATACTTATTTGTTCATTAACATTCATAAGTATATATTTTAGATAACTTGTTTATATAAGCTTTTTATACTTCAACCATACTTGTACATCACTTATACATCCATTATAACATGATAATAACAACTCTTTAACATATGTGAAAGTGTATAAAACCATGATGACAAGTAAAAATCCATTTTACAAGTTAAAACATTTCCTAAATGGTGATTAACTACATAGAACATATATATGCATAAATCATAAAAGTAAAGATATTAAGAGTTTTAGATGACCTTAATATGATGTAATATGATTAACAACAAAGTCTAAACTCTTGTTTAGAAACCAAACCCTAGCTTTCACAAAAAAGAAACCCTAAAACCAAAGCAAACCCTAATCTTCCTTTTTCTTGCTTTAATCCTTGCAAACCTTAAACCAACCCTTCTAAACACCTTGGTATATCTTAGATATGATGTAAGAGTGCTTGTATAAGTGGTAAAATAAATTGTATGAATTGTTTGTGTGAGATTGAGGTTGAGCCGTGGCTAGGAGAGGAGACAGAGAGAGAAATGAGTTTGATTTTGCTTAAGGAAAGTGTTGTGTATGTTCTTCCACTAGTGCAAGCCTTATATAGCCTAAGACTTAGTCAAGAGACATAATGAGGGAATTAAGGGAAGTCTTGGTCAAAAGACATAAGGTTTAATGAGTTGGAATGGTACAAGACTTTAGCTAGAGAAATGTGAGCTCTTGGTTCCCCAAAATGGAAATCATCCCATGATTTCAAGCAAATGTGAGCTCTTGGTACAAGACTTTATCTTTGCATCCTCATAACCAAATCCGGCCCTATAGACATATATGCGTAATTCAAGCAAGTGTCTGAAACAACTTAGTAGCGGGTTTCAAGAATCAATTTGATGAAGGCCATATTGTTATTTTGCAAACAATAAGACTTGGAGGTTCAACCTCTATCGTGTTGTTGTTGGCGCGAAACCCATGCGCCCCAATTTTTCTAGGAACACTATTATAAAAAAAGTACATGCTTAATCAGTTATACCTTGACATTTTTGTTGTAGCCATTGGACAATATGGTATGCATTCAACATGGATCTGTTTTTTTCAGTAGACATGACTGAGCAAGTAATTGCATGTGGCGAGTTGGACAACTTTGATCACAATGGAAAACCTGGGAAGCAGAAACCTTTGGTGCTAACTAACATCGAGTAAGTAATTTTCCAGATCTAATGCAGACTTACATATCATGTTTGCATGTTAACAAAATGAATCTCAGTTTATGTTGTTTTTTAAATCTGTATATTTCATCCAATATGCTTGGTATAGTAGCCCGACTTTTTATCATAGCAAATGAATCTCAGTTAGTTCTGTTGTTGTTATCAAACAAAGAGTGTAAGACGTGTTCGATACGTCAATCAATTAAATGTTACACAAGGAAGGGATGCATTTGAATCGTCTTGCAAAAGAGAGGGAGTCATTGATTTGACCAAATCAAAACTGTTAGCCCACAATCTTAAGACACTGCCTTATGTTTGCTTTTTATTTGTTATTGTACCAGCACATAAACTGAGGGTAAGGATGATAAGCTATGAGACCACGATTCAAAGAGAGGTAGAGGAGGACAGTTAAACTAATTTTTTTATGGATGGATGATAATGTGTGTGCTCATTATCTTCTAAAGGTTTAGTATCACACATAATGCAATCTTCTTTAGTCTTCAATTGTAATAATTTTTTACTGAAATTCAATGAAACTTTCCTGTTTTTATTCTCACAAATTGGCACAAATTGCTTTAGAGGATGCAAAATGCGTGGTCTGAAGTTGTTTTTGTTTCGTAACAGCCCGCGTGTTGCTGCGTGAATGTTGTGTCAAAGCTTAAGTCTTCATGTTGATGTGGGTTATGTTGCAATTGAAATTTAACCTTAAAAGTGCAGAGCTTCGATTCAGCATTGGGATTCTATTCCAAAGATTGGGGAGTAAGTTTACTGGTTGGTGCAAAATGCATACTTCAGCGCAAATAAATACATATCTACAAATCTCAGAGGTAGCATGATCATGTTTATACCATTTCTGAACATTTGGCCTAAGTTAAAGCTGATTAAGTTTTTTTTAGGTTCTTAATAACCATGTTTTATAACACTATAAGTCGTGTAAAACGAATCATGGGGGTAGGTTAGAGTTTTTAGTTGTTGTTATTGGCGATAATAACCCTTGAACCCTTCATTAGTGAATAATAGGCACACTTGGAGTAGGACTAACACTTATAATAACAAGCGTTTATCCGAATGTGTAGAAACTTTTTGTTCAATTTCTTATATCATACCCTGCCTGCAGAATTATTACAATGTCTTCCTGAGTGATGAATCGACTAATTAGGAATCCAAAGGAAGGACACACATTGGCATCTTATTAGCATTGATGGTAAACTATGAGTAAAGAATGATAGAACCCATTTTTGCTTATCAAATATAATTTACAACAACAAGGTGGAAGTTTCGGCAATATATTTATAGATGGGTTTGTTTTAGTTAAAATCTTTATGTCTAATGGGTCATGTATGTAAAATTGAATGATTTAATTTAAAAAGGGTCGGGTCAAAATTTTATTTAACTTTTATTTACTTAATTGACCCATGACACCATTCACTTTTTTTTAGTTCAGCTTATTTTACCCAATCTTTTTTTGGGATTTAGAGTGGGAGCTATCACGATCTATATTTCGATGGGCTCAAACTACTGTTAGAGTTGATGATTTCTTGGTCAGAAAGTTATGTTTTAATGGTTTAACCGATTTTTGACCCGCGACATGTGTGACCTTTTGTTTGTTGCTTCCTGTAACATGTGGTAACCAAACAAAATCAACCCATTTGTAGATGAATGGCTTGAAGTTGATCATTTAATTTTGTTATATGAATGTAATTTAATACGAGTATATGTTATGTGTATATTTCGACCCCAACGGACGACAACAAAAAGAGGAATTATTCACTCCGATGTTAGAATATGGCAGAATTTCTACTAATAATATGAGCGAAATTGAGGACGTGATAATCACCGTCCTTAAAGAATATTAGCCCCCACTATTTACGCTGGTGGGATTCGTGACTAATTTCTTCTCAGGATTCGACCACAAAAATAGAACTTTATGCAGCGTACATAAATTCACATGAACATCTAATGTATGTATTTCGTATGTATTGGATTGAGTGTTTTTGAATGAATGAGAACTGCACAAAGATGGCCATATTTATAGGGAAACTCGTGACCATTCGAATAGTCACAATGGTTCACAAAAAGGTGCAATTAGCGACAGTTTAGCGACGGTTTAGCAACAAAAAAACCGTCACTAATCTATATCGTTTCAAACAGTCGCGATGGTTAATCAAAGACACCCTTTTAACCCATTTAACTGCCAGCATTTCGAATTGGTGCGTCTTTTCAATAATAATTCCTAATTAGCAACGGTTTTGTGACAGAATAATTATCACAAAAACTGTCACTAATAACCTTTTATAATTAAACATTACTTCATTCATCCAATTGGTGGGATACATACCATACACGTTTGTTAATGAAAAACCCACAAGTTCCAACAATCCCCTACTTGAGTTTTATTAACAATATACAACATATTATGCGTAAATTAAGATAGCTTTCACCTTGAACCTTAACGTAGTGTATATCCTTCAAATAGCCTAACAGAATCAATGGTGGCTTTATAGCATATGAGCCATGATTCTTAGTGTTAAACTCGGAAAGATAACACACATAATATGTTAATTGATATTCATAACATGGTAGCACTATTATGGCCATGTGCTAATCCCAGTTTAATGGATATCTCCAAAAGTAACTCACCTTTATAGGAGCGGCACCATTCCTTATATCCACATAGGTGAAGCCCTTTAGTTACCGAAGGTACTTCATTAAGAGTATAAATACTCACCCTAAAAGAATTACTCACTATTTAGCATTTAAACTAAGATAGTGTCCAGTTGGTAATCAACAACTTGTTTTTACCACATTAAACCATTAAGTTGATTTTAGTCTAAGTAAAGGTTGGGTTCTTATTGTCGCCAACTATTCAATGGGTTTCAAACCCATCTCTCTTGTAGTTCTAAAGACTATTTCTTTTGGAAGACCTTTTGTAAACGGATCCGCAAGATTCTTACAAGAGCGTATATATTCAATAGTTATTATCCCACTAGATATTAACTCCTTGATATAGGCATGTCTAAAGCTAATGTGTCTAGACTTTCCATTATAAACCTTATTATATGCCCTTGATAGCGTTGACTGGCTATCACAATGTAAGGAAATGGCTGGCATTGGTTGTGGCCACAACTCTATATCTAACATCATATTTCTTGGCCATTTTGCTTCCTTACCCGCGGCTGCAAGTGCTAAAAACTCAGCCTCCATGGTGGAATGTGTAATGCATGTTTGTTTCTTTGAACCCCAACAAACAGCCCCACTACCAAGTGTAAAAATCCAACCAGTTATAGATTTACTATCACTACTGCCAGTTATCCAACTAGCATCTGAATATCCTTCAACTACAGTAGGAAAACGATCATAAAACAAAGCTAATTGTCTAGTTCTTTTAAGATAACCAAAAACTCTTCCTATTGCTTTCCAATGATCTTGACTTGGATTACTCTTATATCTTGACAGTTTGCAAACAGCATATGCAATATCAGGTCTAGTACAATGTGTAGCATACATTAAACAACCCATTGCACTTGCATATTCAATTTGAGCAACAGCTCTTCCATTATTCTCAAGCAGTTTATAAGATGACTCATATGGGGTTTTTGCTTCCTTTATATTCAAGTGTTGAAACTTGTCTATAATCTTATCAATGTAATGATATTGATTTAATGCATAACCCCCACTATGCCTTTTAACCTTTATCCCTAATATAGTATCAACCTCATTCATGTCTTTCATTTGAAAGCATGAAGACATAAACTTTTTAGTTTCATTGATACCTTCCACATTGGTTCCAACAATGAGTATATCATCTACATAAAGTCATAAAATGAAACCATAATCTTTTATAAACTTAGAATAAATACATCTATCAATTGAATTATGGGTAAAACCATTTGAAAGTATAGACTTATCAAATTTATCATGCCATTATTTAGGTGCTTGTTTTAACCCATATAAAGATTTCTTTAATTTGCAAACTTTATTCTCATGACGAGGCAACACAAACCCTCTAGGTTGTTTCATATAGACTTCTTCATCAAAGTCACCATTTAAAAAGGCAATTTTAACATCCATTTGATGTATAGGCAAATTATAAATTGAAGCTAATGCAAAGAGCACCCTAATCGAAGTGATTCTAGCTACTGGTGCATATGTATCAAAGTAATTAACTCCTTGTCTTTGACTAAAGCCTTGAATTACCAACCTAGCTTTAAAAGTTTAAATGGATCCATGTGTATGGTATTTAATTCTAAATACCCATCTACACCCAATTGCTTTGAAACCTGGAGGTAAATCTGAAAGTTCCCAAGTATTATTAGATACTAGAGAATCCATTTCATCATCAATTGCCTCCTTCCAAAATGCAGAATTCCTAGAGGTGATAGCCTCTTTATAAGTTTTAGGTGCATCCTCTACATTAAGTAGAACTGGTATTTTATTAATAACATTATTCTCATTATCACCTTCAACAAGGAAGATAATAGCTTGAGAATCAATAAAATCAAGATCCAAGTTTCTTTCCTTTCTAGCCCTTTCACTTCTTCTAGGTGCACTAGAAGATTCTGCCATATTCCTCTTATTAAAAGAGTTTAAATCTAGACTAGAAATATCTTGTGGGATTTGAGTCACAATTTCATTTGTACTTGTTGAATCATGACGAAATTTATTCTCAAAGAATCTACATTTCTTGATTCAACAATAACATTTGAATCTAAATCTAAACAACGATAAGATTTAGAATCTTTTGCATATCCCACAAATACACTTTTTAAGCCTCTAGGTCCTAATTTAGAAGTATTAGGTAAAGGAACCTTGTAATAGGCTAAACAACCCCATACTCTAAAATAACTAATATTAGGCTTTCTACCTTTCCAGATTTCATAAGGAGATACTTTTAGTTTCTTTGCAATTATTCTATTACTTACATGACATGCTGTAAGCAAGGCTTCACCCCACAAATTTTTTGGTAAATTTGCATTGACTAACATAGCATTAATCATATCTTGCAAAACTCTATTCTTCCTCTCAGCAACACCATTCTGTTGAGGTGTATATGGTGATATTCTTTGATGAATCAAACCTTGTGATTCACAATAGGAAGAAAATTCGGTGCAAAAATATTCACCACATCTATCACTTCTTAGAATTTGTATCTTTTTGCCTCTTTGATTTTCTACTTCAGCCTTATAAATTTTAAATATTTCGAAGGCCTCATCTTTTGATTTCAACAAATAAACATAGGTATATCTAGAGCAATCATCAATGAAAGTTATGAAATACCTATCTCCTCCTCTAGTTAATTGTCCATTCAATTCACATATATCACAATGTACTAACTCTAAAATTTAAGATTGTCTATCCACCTTAGGAAATGGTTTTCTTTTCATTTTTGCTTGAACACATATTTGACATTTATTTTTATGTTTACCACTATAGGATATAATGCCTTGTTTTAACATATCTTTCATAGTCTTATAATTTATGTGTCCTAAACGATTATGCCATAAATTGAAAGTAGAGCATTCAATATTAAAACTAGAAATAAAATTGCAATCAGGCAAATAAGCAGAACTAGTAATTTTATTGATATTGAGTTTGAACATGCCATCACAAGCATACGCTTTTCCTACAAATACATTGGCTTTGGACATAATGACTTTGTCCGATTCTATCACAGCCTTAACCCCACTTTTACAAAGTTTAAAACAAGAAACAATATTCTTCACTACAACAAAACAGGCCTAATGCAACAGTCAAAATCCGTTGCATATCCGTTGCAAAAGACTATTTGCAACAGATATGCAACAGATTTCGACTATTGCAAAAAGGCTCCATGCAAATTTAATTTGCAACCGAATTGCAACGTGCAGAAAACTTTTGCCACCGTTTTGCAACGTAAGATAATTCGTTGGAACTACAAGAATTTTTTGCAACGAACACAAAATTTGCAACAGTCAAACTTGTTACTCATTTTGCAACGGTAACTTTTGCAACAGTGACTTTTGCAACTGTTTTGGTTATGGATTTTGCAACAGTATCTTTTGCAACCGCGACTTTTGCAACTGTTTTTGCAGCAGTGATATTTTACAACAGATTTCTTTCGACACAAAATCAATTAATAAATTTCGATAATTCAGCTGCAATTCTATTTCAAAACCTGTAGATTTTTTCTGCCCATATTATTCCAGTTTTAATTTGTACTTACTATACGACAATTTAAAACCAAATATCTTCAAAAATGAAAATCAAATCAAAAATAGTTATCAATCAAATCCCCAAAATGTCAAAATACCATAACGTCATCAGAAGTTTTCTATCTAACTAATTGTTACATGTTACAGAGTTATAGACTAAAAGAGTATCAAAAGTTGTACCAAAGGCAAAGTATTGCAAACATGTAAGCAATCTTTGCATTCGCTTCTTTCACCATTTCTTCATCCATTGTCAACGCATGAGACTTGAGGTTTTCTTCATATTGCATTTGGTTTTCTTTAGGTTTCTCTAAAAGGTCTATGTCACGTGCTCTCCCTTGCTTCAGCTCTTCGGACTTTCGCAATACTTCAATCTAGAAAATAGCATATTTAAACCAGTATAAGTATAAATACCCTATACAACCTATTCAAAAATAATAACAGCCCACAACCTGTTACAACCCATAAGAACCTTTTTTTGGAAATGTTTCTGCACAAGAATTATAACAACGTAAGGACACTTACAATATGTTCATTTGACCTCTCTTATTAACCCATACCAACTCATTCACATATGCCCCTAATAAGGTCGACCCTCCTTACCCATCTAACCCGCATACCCCATTTGACCCATATGTACCCATCTGACCCGCATGTACCATATGAATCGCCTAACTGATCCACCTACTTCAGTAGATGCATATGTAGTCGACTGTTGGTGGAAACTTTGAGGGAACTTTTGGGACCGAGCGGGAAATGAAAAATTGGGTAGGTGGGAAATAATTTTTTTTTAAAAATAAAGAAAAAACAAAACCCGGTCGGCTCTCGAGACCTTGGTTGACCGGATCACTTCAAACCGAACGGGTTTAATCGAGTTTCGAAAATATAAAACCCGGTTTAATTTAACCTTTTTTTTACTGGAACCGGTTCAATCGGATTTCAAAACATTGCTTACGGGTTCAATTTATAGTCATTGCGAAAAAAAAATATGATTTGTAAACGAAAAATGATAAAACTTCGAGGATTAAAAATATTTAAATTACTAATTTAGTGGTGACCGTCACTACAAAAAAAAGTTGAATTCTCCACGGTATAGTTAACCGTGGACTTTTTTTTTATATTGATCAAAATTTTGTCACATTTATATGTGTCACAAATCTTTAAAAAAATAATCCACACATATAAGTGTGTACAATTACAAAAAAAAAGTGTGTACAATTACAAAAAAGCTACACTTAAAAGTGAATAATTTTTTTTATTAAAACGCCACAATTATTAGTGTAGACAACTTGATATTTTTCTACACTTTTAGGTGTGAATATTTTACAATGTTTACAAGTTTTAGGGGTACTTTTAGAGGGAACATTTTAGAATAGGATGGAAATAAAAATTAGATGAGAGGCAAAATTTTGTTAAAGATACTTTCAATTATAGAACATTTAAAAAAAAGAATTGGTTGTAAATATAAAAGTAAAGTTTTTTGATAATCGAAAATTATTATGTCATTCTGTAGAATTCGTTCTTACATTTCATGATGATAATATATATTTATTATTATTTATTATTTATATACTATATATATTTTGTATATAACTATTATATAAAAAAAGCACTTCGTTTTCTCGGTTCGGTACGTTTTCTTGGTTCGGTATATTTTTTCGGTTCGGACGTTTCCTCGGTTCGGTCCTGTATGTGGTTCGTTAATTAAATTTTATTTGGGATGTGTATGATATACCGTATAATTTTTTAGGATTGCAAATTCATCGAGTTTTACACATAAAAACAAACATTCATCTAGTTAATTATCTATGTGTTTACAAAGATAACTATCGCTTCATACGTTGAACATCTATGCATACAGATAAACATCTAGACTCCACTTGTTTGAAACATCTCATGTAACAACGATTAGCATCTCGACTCATACGTTGAACATCTACGATATATAACGGAGTGTAAACATATTGACTCATCCGTAGAACATTATCATGCACAAAGATAGATTTCGACTAATCAGTTGTAAATTATAGTATAACAATTGACATCACCGATCATCCGTTGAAATTCTTTTAGGGAAAAAGGAGAGAAGAAGCGACCGATTGCGTGGTAAGCTAATGTAAAAAGAGAGCTGCTCACGGAACTAATACGGTAGATATCATGGTACAACGATAGATATCGACTAATCCGTGTGTGTTTGAATAATCCTAATGTAAATCTATATGATCTAGAAACGCAATCTGTTGGAACATCCTCAATTTAACGATAGCTTTTCTCAACTCATCCATTTGATCAAATTAACGTTTACGATAACATCTACAACTCATCGTTGAACATCAGTTATGTGAGAAACGATAGAATCTCGATTCAATGTGATAGGCGGTAAGTTAAGTAGGGCAACAAAAAAATTGGTGGAAACTTTGAGGGAACTTTTAGGACCAAGAGGGAAATGAAAATTTGGGTAGGTGGGAAATAATGTTTTTTTTAAAAAGAAAGAAAAAACAAAACCCGGTCGGCTCTCGAGACCTTGGTTGACCGGATCACTTCAAACCGAACGGGTTTAATCGGGTTTCGAAAATATAAAACCCGGTTTAATTTAACCTTTTTTTTTACCGGAACCGGTTCAATCGGATTTCAAAACATTGCTTACGGGTTCAATTTATAGTCATTGCGAGAAAAAAAAATATGATTTGTAAACGAAAAATGATAAAACTTCGAGGATTAAAAATATTTAAATTACTAATTTAGTGGTGACCGTCACTACAAAAAAAAGTTGAATTCTCCACGGTTTTCTCTCCACGGTATAGTTAACCGTGGACTTTTTTTTTATATTGATCAAAATTTTTGTCACATTTATATGTGTCACAAATCTTTAAAAAAATAATCCACACATATAAGTGTGTACAATTACAAAAAAAAAGTGCGTACAATTACAAAAAAGCTACACTTAAAAGTGAATAATTTTTTTTATTAAAACACCACAATTATTAGTGTAGACTACTTGATACTTTTTTACACTTTTAGGTGTGAATATTTTACAATGTTTACATGTTTTAGGGGTACTTTTAGAGGGAACTTTGATGGAAATAAAAATTAGATGAGAGGCAAAATTTTGTTAAAGATACTTTCATTTATAGAAAATTTAAAAAAAAGAATTGGTTGTAAATATAAAAGTAAAGTTTTTTGATAATCGAAAATTATTATGTCTTTCTGTAGAATTCGTTCTTACATTTCATGATGATAATATATATTTATTATTTATATACTATATATATTTTGTATATAATTAATATATAAAAAAGCACTTCGTTTTCTCGGTTCGGTACGTTTTCTTGGTTCGGTATATTTTTTCGGTTCGGACGTTTCCTCGGTTCGGTCCTGTATGCGGTTCGTTAATTAAATTTTATAGTTGAACATGATATACCGTATACTTTTTTAGGATGCACATTCATCGAGTAACACAAAAACAAACATTCATCTAGTTAAATATCTAATGTACAACGATAACATATCGATTCATCTGTTGAACATCTAATGCATAACGATAACATCTAGACTCCTCCGTTGAACATCTCATGTACAACGATGGCATCTCGACTTATCCGTTGAACATCTAATATATAACGATAACATCTTGACTCCTCCGTTGAACATCTCATGCACAACGATAGCATCTCAACTCATCCGTTGACCATCTAATGTATAACAATACCATCTCGACTCATCCGTTAAACATCTCATGTACAATGATAGCATCTCGACTCCTCCGTTGAACATCTATTTAAATTTGCAACGGACTTGCAACAGAATACAAAATAAATTTGCAACGGAATTGCAACGAAAAATAAATTGTAATTTCTTTTAGACTTTTTGGTTTGTCTTTCGTTGCATTTCCGTTGCAATTATGAAAATTTGCAACGGAATTGCAACGGAAAATAAAATGTAATTTCTTTTAGACTTATTTTTTTGTCTTTAGTTGCATTTCCGTTGCAATTATGAAAATTTGCAACGGAATTGCAACGAAAAATAAATTGTAATTTCTTTTAGACTTATTTTTTTGTCTTTCGTTGCATTTCCATTTCAATTATGAAAATTTGCAATGAAATTGCAACGGAACATAAATTGTAATTTCTTTTAGACTTATTTTTTGTCATTCGTTGCATTTCTGTTGCAATTTTGTATTATTTGCAACGGATTTGCAACTGAAAAAATATCAATATATATAAAAGAAATTAATTTATATTTTGCAACGGATTTGCAACCATTTTCTTTGTCGATGCAAATTCGGTTGGTAATTCGTTGCATTACGGTTGCAAATTTGCAACAAAAATATAGCTTTGCAAACTTTTCGTTGCATTAGCCTGTTTATGTGGTAGTGCTTCCTAATGTCAGGAACATGAAGGACATTCATAAGGGTTAACTTCTTTCCAGATGTGAATTGGATTTCCATGTTTCCTGAGCCAATAACCTTTGAAGTATGATTGTCACCCATCATAACTTCATGCCTATCTTCAGTTTCCTTATAAGTTTTGAACAAGTCTTCGTTGTTGCAAACATGTGTAGTTGCATCAGAATCATACCACCAATCATCATTTGTTGTTACACTAGCCATATGCAGTTCCTGAATCATTCCAATGTTCATTTCATAAACCATAGCAATAATTTATGTGGTATCAACTTGTTCCACTGCATTAGCGAATCCATCCTTCTTGTTTGAATTCTGATTTTTCTTCTTAGGATTCTAGCAGTAGCGTTTGATATGCCCTTTTTCACCACATTTGTAACACACAACCTTAGACAATGGTTTCTTGTCTTTCTTGTTGTCCTTGGATGAATTCCATGTACCTTTCCTCTTCTTGTCATTTCCTTTGTTGTTCTTTCCTGAATCAACATAATTAACCTTAGAACATGATGCACCATTCAGATTCTTTTCACGAATACGAGTTTCCTCTTCAATTCGTAAATGCTTCTGAATCTGATCCAAAGTAAAATCCTCTGAAGTGTACATCAATTTCTTTCTGTAATTGTGCCAAGAAGATGGTAACTTGGTAATGATGACCCCAACTAATAACTTTTCAGGAATTTCAATGTTAAGATTTTTGAATTTAGAAACTAGAATAATAAATTTATGAACTTGATCTAAAATAGATACGTTATCTTCCATAGCAAATTCAAAGAATTTAAAAGTGATAAACTTATCTGCCCCTTCCTTTTCAGCGGTGTATTTTTCTTCAAGAGAATTCTAGATTTCCCTTGCAGAAGTCATTGGTGTGTATAGATCATACAGACGATCAGTGAGGGTACTCAGAATGTATCCTCTGCATAGTGTTTCATCTTGTTCACGCTTCCTAAGTTCCTCTTCAGTTATCACGCCAACAGGTGGCCCTTCTAGGACATAATAAACCTTGAACGCAGTTAACAGAAACTTCATCTTTTCCTTCCAATGAGTAAAGTTCATCCCATCCATTCTGTCCAGTTTGATTGTGTCGCTTCCAAACATCCTTAAACTAGCACTTTGATCCATGATAATATTATTTAAGATTGTTAGAATATGGCAGAATTTTTACTAATAATATGAGCAAAATTGAGGACGTGATAATCACTGTCCTTAAAGAATATTAGCCACCACTATTTACGCTGGTGGGATTCGTGACTAATTTCTTCCCAGGATTCGACCACAAAAATAGAACTTTATGCAGCGTACATAAAATTCACATGAACATCTAATGTATGTATGTCGTATGTATTGGATTGAGTTTTTTAGAATGAATGAAAACTGCATAAAGATGGGCATATTTATAGGGAAACTCGCGACCATTCGAATAGTCACAATGGTTCACAAAAAGGTACAATTAGCGACGGTTTAGCAACATAAAAAACCGTCACTAATCTATATCGTTTCAAACAGTCGTGATGGATTATCAAAGACACCCTTTTAACCCATTTAACTGCCAGCGTTTCGAATTGGTGCGTCTTTTCAATAATAATTCCTAATTAGCAACGGTTTTGTGACAGAATAATTGTCACAAAAACTGTCACTAATATCCATTTATAATTAAACATTACTTCATTCATCCAATTGGTGGGATACATACAATACACGTTTGTTAATGAAAAACCCACAAGTTCCAACATTCGAAATGCATGCAACTGGTTTTGAGAAGGGCTTGCAAGTTGCAACATTGGATCAACCTTTCTTCTATGACATATTGCAACATAATCTTACACTACAACATTCGATGCTTTCCCCAGCAACATTCCAACCTTTTCGCCAGCGACATGTCGCTGGGGAAACATATCGTTTCGCCAGCGACATGTCGATGTGGAAACATATCCCCAGCGAAAAGTGTCCGCTGGGGAAAAGTTGATTGTGGATTAGGCCAACTCCCCCCCACCGCGATGGCAAAACGTCCAAACTCCACCACTGCACCCCCACACACGACACAATACAACAACCACCCCAGCGGAAAAGTTGGGCCCGCCACAACATGCTATTTTTTGGGTCAAGGAATTGGTGCCTGACCCTGCCTCCCCCACCACTCTTGCACGACCATAGCGCGGTGGCAGTATCTTTTCCCCAGCGATAACATGTCCGATGGGAGAAATGGTCCCTGGATTTAAAAAACAAAATTATTTATAGTTATATAATAGAAATCTTAAGTTAATTGCAGACGTTTCCCACACATGTCCGCTGGGGAAATACGGCCCCTTTTGATTTTGACTTTTTCAACCCATTTTCGCCTCGATAGCTTCTCGCGTCTCACCTTATAGCAGGAAATTTATCCCCAGCACATGTCGCTGGAAAGTCTGCAATTTTTTTTTATATACAGCCAGCAGCGCGTGCAGCATTTCCAGATTTTTTTCGCCGGAAAAAATCCTGCCCTGCTACAGCAGCATTTCCAGATTTTTTTTCCGGAGAAAAACAAATTCTACCAAACCCAAAACCTGTATACACACTCACCAACAAACTTGTACCAAAACACAAATACCACAAGCTTCATATCGTGCGCGATCGATCGAGCCTAATCAACAAATACACCCAAACTTGTCACCAGAAGGACACATCACAAACACCGCTAATATAGGGAAACCATCGCCAAAAAGCGCCGAAGATGTACACTTATTCGATTAAGGGGAAACATGCTGATGTAGCATACTAGGGAAACAAGTCCAATAGTCCACAAGAAAACACTAAAGAAATAATGTACCATACTAATGAACATACCTTAAACAAACGACTAACAGTCTGTCTACATCGCCACCCGATCTCTCACCCCCCGTATCAATCACCATCCTCTCTATCACCCGCTGCACGCAGACTCCCGCCACTAATCCTCCTGCACCGGCATCTCATTACCAACCTGAATCATACCCTAGCAAAAGCATCCTCGACCCTGTTGTCGTAGAGCGAGCGCGATCGCGAGCAGTTCATCATGATATCGACATCGCCTGCTTCTGTCTACAACGGGTGCGGAGTATACTCAGCCTAGAGCGAACGTCGTATCCTGATCCATTTACCGGACCCACTCCACAGGAATGTGGCCCGCACGGCCCGAGCCGAAGCTTTCTCCGCCCCTCTGCACCATCAGCGCGTTGATTTCTTGCCAGTGGTGTAGCTGCACTCCCCGTCGCCTCGAGCACCCTCAACCTTATCCTATGTGAGTGAACAATAACACAAAGATAGTAAATATATTAGTACGGGTGCTACATTATTAATCGATGATTCATTAAAGTAGGTTTGAAAGAATACTTACATACATCCGGAGAGCCTCAGGATCTTGAATACAATATACAACCGATAACGGTGTGGAGACGATAGAACGAGCGATCTCGTGATGGTTCCATCTTGGATCGGCCGGCGATCATTTTCTGTACATACACACGCATATAAGATCAACCTAATTAAAAAAGACAATCTTAACAACATATAAAAGTACCCAAAATTTGTGGGGGGGGATTTATAATCAGATATATATAAGTATGTAAATATCAATAAATATAATTAATAATTACCATCATGATGACGATTGAGGGGATCGACCGAGATCCATGGCATGATAACCCATTGTCGCTCTTGGGAACCGTTTCACCACAATTTGTTTCGGCTGCGCTGGGCGGTTGCGACAGGTCATTCCAGAAGTTAATGTATTTCTCCCCCTCATGTCAGCATACGTTAAAAACATGCGGTCCGTGTACTCATCGTGTTTTGCCCCGCCTGATCTATCCAAATCATAAGCTCCAGTCTCGGGGTCCTCTGATCCAATGCTCGCCCTCTTCAAGGTTGCCTTGTTGGTGTTATATGATTTTACCAAACTGACCTGAATGTATCCTTCGATTCTATGCCGATCGAGCTTCTCGCGATCTCTTAATCATATGCGGCTCGAGGTTATACGTATACTTGCAATCATATACAACACATTGAAAACAGAGTTAGAAAATATAATTTATATATTTATTTAAATTTGTGTATTTAATTTATATGATATAAATCAATAAACTAATTTAGGGATAATATACACAATTAAATAAAATGAACACGATAATTTAAATAAAACATAAAAGGATAACTGTACCCCAATGAGTGGCCATCAGCCTCGACTTGTCCCCCGCTCGGGGACCTTTCTGCCAGGATGGGGTGATACAAAAGGTATACTCCTAATACATGCACCCCGAAGGTAGTTTCCCCCTAATCCCCACTGAGTTTGAGTATGGTTCCGGTAGGACAACTGTGTTATCTAGAACGGTCTTTACGAACCCATCTCGATGGGTCCTGGCTTTTATAAGCCACCGCATCCTTTAAATACTGTTCCGGGTCCTTTCTTCGTACGTGGGTTTCCCCTGCGGCTTTTCAGTCCTGACGCCGCCTCAATATTGGGGCTTTTATCGCTTTCCTTTTCCTGCAAAATCGAATGAGTGATAAAGTCATAAAAGTTCAATGGCAAGCGAAAGTTCAATATATGTCTACAAAATTTTATAGGCTTCTGATATTACAATAATCCAGTAATTCTATACCCTCGTTTCATGAACTTCCCACCCGGCCAATCGAATGATGTAGGCCGGATGTCTAGAAACGTGAAGGAATGCCTCACCACCACCAATGCCCCCTCGCCATGTGCCTCGAAACAGCAACATCAGCCATCTGTACAAGTACAGATTAGCATAACAAGTAGTAAATTCATGAACAAAATAATACAAGCATGCACAAATCCAATATCCAAATAAATTTACACATTAAAAACAATCCACAACAATTTACTATTATTTCATTCATATCATTCAAAAAATAAGTGTATTTGCAAGTTACAAACACAAAGGTTAATCTTCTTTTCACTAGAATAAACTTTCTCAACACCATCAATCATCATTGATGAGGTGCTTACAACATCAGAATCTGCTAAATCATGAAGGAAAAGGGTCTTCATCTCGATACTATTCATCGTCATCGCCAGACAATCATTGAATCTGGCGGTGAGCGTCAACCTCCTGTTGATTCACCATCTATATGCCAAAATCTATATAGAAGGTGGACATTATCCAAGTCCATGTCCCACTAGTAAGGTGTGAGATCAGAATGAGAGTTGTCCAAATAGATAATAATATCAGGTCCGTGTCTCTACCCACGATGACACCCCTGATTGAAAAAACTTTTTATGATTAACATGTTCGTGTAGCGACGACTCTTCACGTTGGTTGGCCGGATCTTCAAGGTAGAAGACTTGCGTTTAACCTGTTGTGTTGCGATGATGTTGGATCATTTTTCCAACCACTAAGAAAGAGCTCCACCAGAGCCGATGCTTTGTGCATTCCGTATTCTAAAGGTAAAATTTCTTGACTCTACCATTGTTGCGAGTGTCGAGAACCACTTAACTCTGAACAACGCAACTTGAAAGACAAATATATTTAAAACTCGAGGATTTCATGAAGCTGAACCATAAGACATTTCCCCCCGTCATGGGCCAGGCGCACAAATGCCGCTGTATTTGAGTTGTGCGACGTTCATAACGCGCTCTGCACGACATAAACCTTCACAACTATCTACTTACGCAGAGCGTTTACAGACATGGAGTCCTTGATGGTCCTTAGCCAAAGCGAATAACCTCAGCTGGTTGTGTAACCTCTGGGGTCTTGGGAGATTGTTTTGCGTGACGTTCACAATCTATGAAGAAGATATTGATTGAGGGTATTTACAGAACAAAAAAAATATGATATTGTTTTATTTTTTAACTTAAGTACACAAAATAAGTCTAAGTTTACCAGCGTCGAAACCAGCCGGTGAATTCTTCTAGCAATGTTTTTTTTGGAAATAACTGAAAAACGTTCCATGGTATTAGAAATAAGTCAGTCAAAATGAACCTATTATGTTGAACCCTAACATTATAGGTTCAATGTATGAGCTAGGGTTACACATAGAGGTTCAATGTATGAGTTATGGTTTACACATTTAGAGGTTTAATGAATGAGCTAGGTTACACATTAGAGGTTCACAAACGGTAAAAGAGGTTTACACATAGAGGTTCAATGTATGAAGTTATGGGTTTACACATTAGAAGGTTCAATGTATGACTAGTTGAATTGATTAGAAGGCTAACACGCCATATTTCCAAATTTTCAAAGCCCATCTTATGATATGTTACACGGTTATACATTAGATGTTCAAACAACGGATTCTTAAGTGAACATCATTTCTTAAAAACTATAAGGTGATAATTTCCTCCAAAGCAAAATAACCCCGCCCGCTATATTGATGATTATGTAGCCCAGTCGAAAGAGTATTTGCCGGTGTGGTTCGACCCACCAAGATACGGTCTATGTCATGTTTGACAAACCAAGGTGTGATGCGTACCATTGGGTAGGTATGTTACGATTCAACACAGAAGTCGAAACAGATCACTAAGAACACAACTCATACTATTGTAACCTATTAATGTTGAAAACCCAAAACCCCCTAACTCAAACATATTGAACTATAATGTTGAACCCTAACATTATAGGTTCAATGTATGAGTTAGGGTTCAACATAATAGGTTCACCGACGAGTACGGTTCAACATTGTAGTATCAATGTATGTGTTAGGCTTCAACATTATAGTTCAATGTAGGAGTTAGGTTCAACATTATAGTTCAACGTATGAGCTAGTTAATGAGAAAATAATTTAAATGCAATGTAAGCAAGGGACGTATGAGCATGTTATTCTATGGTTCAACAAGTGGTCCGTACACTTTCCGGTAGCAACCTGGACCAAGAAACCGTGTTGTACACTAAATCGTAAACCTAAGGAGCAAACCAGGCGTTTTTATACGAGGTGGCAAAAATGTTGTTTATTAAGAACAATATCACGTAGATAATAATTGAAGTTGGACCTAGTATCAGGTTTTTCACTGGGTGGAGGGGGGGGGGGGGGAGGGGGATCTATATATATCTCTATCTCTATCTCGTAACATAAGGTAGTGTTACAATTAGAGGTTCAATGTATGATTAATAGGGTTACGACATTAGAAGGTTTAATGTATGAGCTAGGGTTACACATTAGAGGTTTCAACGTATAAGGTAGGGTTACACATTAAGAGGTTCAATGTATGAGTAGGTTACACATTAAAGTGTTCAATGAATGACTAGCTGAATGAAAAAGAAGCATAACACGCATATTTCCATATTTCAAAGCCCCATCTTATGTTTTTTTTTATTTATGTATTAACGCGGTTATACATTAGATAGTTCAAACGGATTCTTTAGTGAACACAATTTCATAAAAACTATAGGTAGATAACTCCTCCAGAAGCCAAATACCGCGCAGCCATCTTGATGATTATGTAGCGCCATCGAAAGAGTATTGCCGGTGTGGATCGAAAGCCCACCAAAGATATCGGGTCTATGTCATGTTTGACAACAAAGGGGATGGCGTACATTGGTAATGTTACTTAATCATAACAAAGTCGAAACATGATCACAAGATCCAACCTCATACATAGAAAACCTATAATGTTGAAACCCTACCTCAACATTCAACCTATAAGTAGAACCCTATCAGAATAGTTCAATGATGATTTAGAGGTTCCAACATAATAGGTTCAGCAACCAGTAACAAGTTTCGGTTCAAACATTGTATGTCAATGTAATGAGTTAAAGTGTTCAACATATATAGGTTCAATGTATGAGTTAGGGTTCAACATTAAAAGTTCAACGAATGAGCTAGGTTTAAAAGTAAGAAGAAAAAATTAAATGCAATTAGTAGCACACACACACATAGAGCGCTAGCTAGAAACTTAGCGATTCAAACGCCCCGTACACTTTCCGTAGACAACTGGAACCAAGAAACCGGTTGTACCTAATCGTAAACCTAAGGACAAACCACGTTTTACTATGTGCAAAAAGGTTGTTTATTACGAAACAACATCAATACGTGAGATAATAAGGAAGTTGATCCTAGTGATCATGTTTCGACTTCGGTTATGATTCTTAACATAGGTAAGGGATTACATATAAGAGGTTCAATGTATGAGCTAAGAGGGTTTACACATTAAAGTTCAATGTATGAGCAAGGGTTTCACATTATAGTTTCAATGTAAGATCTATGTTTACACATTAAGGTTCAATGTAATGAGCTAGGCCAAGGATAAGGATATATAGAGGGACAATTAGAGATGAATAAGGATAATAAACTTAATTCCCTAATCGATTTGGGTCAAATTTCGTGTATTATGCATTACATATATGGTAGCTAGGAAAAATTCAGTTAACTTTGAAGATAAATTTAGTTAGTAATGAGGAATATTGACCGAAAATAGCCTAAAAAACGTAGTTAGTATTAAACGTCAAACGATATACCCCCAGCGACATGTCGCTGGGAAAACTAAGTCCCCCAAACCCAAAATATTTAACTTATAAAAGGGGCCAGCCAAAATAAAACAGGTATTGGTTTGTTAGTGGGGTGTCCTGTTACGTTTCTCCCCACGACATGTCGCCTGGGGAAAGTTTTGTACAATTCAAACGCTACAACAATTATGGACTAATTACGCACTAAACAATTAACAAACGTATCCCCAGCGACATGTCGCTGGGGAAAGACTGGCGGGATAATTTCCCGCTTAGATTTACGCTAAAATTTCTTATTAAATTTCATAAAAATCTTCCCCAGCGACATGTCGCTGGGGAAAACGTTTCAATAACGTTTGACTAAAGATTCAACGAGAAAAAATGCCACGTCGGAGTATTTTGTCGTTTAGCGACTTTTCCCCAGCGACATATGTCGCTGGGGAAAAACGCGCTGGGGAAAGGGGCTTTTGTTGTAGTGTTATTTTATTATTAAAATTATTATAATTGTTACTATGATGTTATATTGACTTCTTTTTGTCCATCATTATTTACTTATTTAGCCATAAACTGTTGTTTTGAAGCTGCATATTCTCAAATAACTATTCTGCGTTTTGATTAACCCACACCAGATTATTGGTTAGCTTGGGAATCCAAATGCACGAACCCACCCCCTGAGTCTTTGAATTGTTTTTTATATTTCTTTCAGCGGGTATGTTTCTTTAGGGTCAATGGACTCATCACCAACACTACAATATCATGTTTTGGTGACGAGTCATGAAAATGGTCGTAGTGTATGGAACATCGGGTCAAAACTGAGAGTTGCGTTGATCGAAGGACAGTCAATTAACTAGCCAGTGGTCTTATAAGAGTTTGTTTGTGATGAACACACAAACTGAGATTAAACAAGCATTATAACACTATCAACAATGCAAAAAGGGGTTTGAAGTAGTCAAGTATTAGAAATCTGAATAAGTGGGTTAGGAAGTATACACCAATCTTACACTCTTATAGTAATTTGTTTTTTTTATATATATGCAATAACAAATAAATTGTTTTGTAAAGCTTATAATTAATTTTGAGGAATGCATAAGGTTATGTTGTACGAATTATGGGTGAGCATCGTCTCAAAACCGAACCGAACTGACAAAAACCGAACCGAACCGAAAACCGAGTTTGAGGAAAAACATGAACCTAAAAACCGAACCAAGTTTTACAGAGAAAAATCGAAAACCGAATTGAAACCGAACCGAACCGAATAAATAGTTTAGGCGTATTTTCTTGGTTTTAACCCGACACCGATAAAGAACCGATAACCGTAAAACTATAGATCAACAAAACCAAAATGGTGGTTCGGCTTGGCTCAGTTTGTCGGTTCGGTTCGGTTTTCGGTTAGTTTTGCTCAGCCTAGTACAAATATCATTTTTAGAGTTAAATTACCTTTTATTGTACTAATGCAGTTTCCGAATTAAAGCGGCTTATCGATCAATTACCAACTTTCTATTTTAGTAAACAATAAGGTAACCTAAGTTTTAAAATCAACTTTCATTTTGACGTTATTCTTTGTCCATAAATCAACTTTCTTTATCAATTCATCAATTACCAACTTTTTTTTGACAAGCAATAATGGAAATGATGCATATAGTAATGTCATTTGTACTTTCTCCAAGGAAAAAATTAACGATAGTTATTGCTTCCAAGCTCTTCAAAGCCTTTCGGCATCCTACTATATTACCAATCTGTGTCACTTACGAATTTAGTTTTGAAGTTTAGATAGGAATCACAGGATGGATGAAGCATTTAGAAAGCTAAGAGAAGTGTTGGGTGCAAGGAGGCATATGTTTAGTGTATTAGATGATGCATTTTGAAATGAACGTGTATTATTTATTATTGGCCATAATCATTTACTATATGATGTCTAAAGATCACATTCTTAATGTTGTTACATGTGGTATCCGGAAAGCTAAAAGACTCTTAAAATTCACAAGCATACTAATTTTAAATTTACAATTCTTTGTTTTGTTTTTCGTTATATTTTATATTTTTCTGGTTTATGTTATTCATTTGTTCGATTTGATATATTGTCTCATTAACTACATGTTGTCGTGTCCTCGAAAAGAAAATAAAACGATTGAGGATAGTTATTTGTGATGAATACGGTAACCTCACCAACAGCAAAAGGAATATGGATTAAAAAAAGTGCTACAAAATATTTGATCACATGTAACGGAAACAACTATCTCACAAGATAGCTATATTATTATTTGTTATTTTTAGCGGAAACAACTATCTCACAAAATATACACAATGTATACATATCTCACATGTCCTAAGCACAATTAAACCTAAAACAATTTGGTTGTGGAACATTAACACACATGGGGTACCATTGATACATAAACAATTTAGTACACATAAGTGCATAACTATTATTTTCTAATTAATCGTCTTTATCTATAGGGATTATTATAGATCCAATTTGAGGTGAACATTTTGGGTTTTTTTTTTTAAAACCGGTTCGGTTTTTTAACCGAACCGGTTTTGGTCACCCAGTCAAAAAAACCGGTTTTGACTAAAACCGGTTAGGTTATAAACCCGTTTTTTCATATAGAAAATTCAAAATCGGTTCGGTTAGTCAACCAGTTTAACCGGTTTTTATGCAATCGGTTCGGTTAAAAATCGGTTTTAACCTGTTTACAACCCGGTCCGGTCGATTTTTCTTAAACCGGTTACAAACCGCTGGT
The DNA here is from genome assembly GCA_026074375.1 of Tanacetum coccineum. Taxonomy (NCBI): domain Eukaryota; kingdom Viridiplantae; phylum Streptophyta; class Magnoliopsida; order Asterales; family Asteraceae; genus Tanacetum; species Tanacetum coccineum. The sequence continues at coordinate 69,188 of BQNB010001458.1, forward strand.
TCGGTTTGAGGGAAACCGGTTGCGGTTTTTTTTCCTCGTTCGCTTCATGAACCGGTTTTTCTGTACACCTCTAGATCCAATATACATTTGTCAAATGGTTGGCATGAATTTCATGTAAAATTTCTTTAACGAAGATTGACTCAAGTCATTGAGAATTACTTTTACTTTTCAACGCCTGATTGTGTATATATATATGATTCATTATCTAATTTTTCCTCTCTTTTAGAAAACCCGTCAATTTGACGGGTCATTTAGCTAGTCCTCCTTATATAGCCAAGATAACTTGGCTTACAAGTTAGATAATTCCACCTCCTCATGAGATTAGGAGATTATTGGCTAAGGAAAAAAAGGAAATAATTCCGATACTTTCTTTTTTCTACATAATTGCATATTAATCCTTCCTTTAACTATTAATGACTAATATAACTCCCGTTAAATACTTGTTAACATTTAGTGCTCGTTTAAGCCTTATCACTTTAATATATTACATTTAATATATTTATTATTAATTGTTTTACGTATTAACGCGTGCGTCCCCGTACACTACAAGAAAAAGTAGAACAACTGACGATATTATCCCGGGCGACAAATGTCGTCGGGGAAACATCGCTAAACGACAAAAATACGCCTTATGTGGCACCAATTCTGATAGACTTTTTAGTCAAAGTTTGAAGAAAGTTTCCCCGGGCGACATGTCGCCCGAGATTGTGTGGTTAAAGTTTGACCCCAAAAATAAACGAAAAACTTAGCGGGAAATTTTCCCGCTCACTTTTCCCTGGCGACATGTCGCCCGGGATACATTTTACCAAATATTGGTTGGATTTAGTTAAATAATTAGCCTTAATGATCTTGGAGGTGACGTGTATTATATTATCCCGGCGACGACTTGGACTCGTATTTTGGGCTTGTATTTCATAAGTTGAGTTACCTTATTCACTGAATAACAAATGAAGGGGTTTGAGTCACCATACAATTATGTTGTTTTTCAAGAAATAGATTCGAGAAATCAAGTTCACATCTCATACTATCTTACCCATATGAATATATATTTTCATTTAAAAATATTATAATCTTATTCTATGTTTTTGTACTGGTAATTATGATATCACTCTAATATGCCATATTGGATCCATGAGACATCTGCATTACGGTTTAAAACATGCTACAACAGAAAATTTATTTTAGATAAAGAAAAAAAAGTGGGAGTCCCATCAGAAGGGGGCAAGCCTCCAGATACATCCCACTTTAAAGCCCTCACTTGAGTTACATGCTAACGTTACTGAGCTCGGTAGTGTTTTATGTTCCAAGTTATGTATATAAACATAAGACAAGTTTCTTTATTGACCGATGTGGGATGTTAACAAAAGCTTTTGTGGTCTACTATTTCTACCAAATAATTGATACACTTTTTATATGCTGGTCAAGTTTTACTTATCTTTATTTTATACACTTTTTTTTGTTGTTTTGTATCAACGTTATTTTAAACCTTGGTAAACGAATGGTGTTTATACATATCTTGATGATTGAGTGCTGGCAACCCAATGATGATTGATCCGCCCCCATAAAAATTTTAATTGATAGTTATACATATCCTAATCCCTTGAAACGTTAAATCGATGATAGTTTTGAAGCATTCACTTTCCATGAAATTATAAATCCACCCATAATCTCTTGGACAAGAATCAAATCAACTTGAATGTGATATATCACCTTGTCAAATAATGTGCTGGACGTTGTTACTCAAACGAGGGTCCTATAAAAAAACTAAGGTTCTCATACTCATGATTAAGTGAGTGACGACTTTTTCAACCTTAGGTAAACAAACGGTGTTTATAACTTTTGCTTTTCTACTAGTAGTGGCATTTTTTGCTGAAGCATTTGCGTTTAGAGGAGAATCCTATACTTGGGCGGATTGTTTTACTGATTTGGTGTTTCAGGTTTCGACTGATAATCCATGGCGGTGGCGGTCATATGATGTTAGAACAGTCTATTCACACCAGGGCTGCAGATTTTAACTCGAAGTGTATAAGGAACCAGGCTCATGATTATTAAGCCCTTACTCGAGTTTAAATTGCTGCTATTCTAAGCTTGATCAGGTACGATAGTATTAGTTAGAGGTATTATTATAAAGCTAACATTATACTCACTCAGGGTGTCAATAACAGAATTATGCTAACTGTCGATATCCTTTTGGTTGTGGTTAAAGAAAGCAAGAAAGGACAAGTGGGTGATGCTGGAGCAATTGTAGCATCAGTTTTGCCATCATTTTGTCAGGCTATTTTGGTATGCTAATGAGTCAAAAAGATATTTCTTTCACCATATATATTTTCCTGAAAGTTCTGCCACATGTAACGGATATTTTTCAAATTTTTACTATGCATAAGCAGGTTGCAAAAAGGAGGGCCGCAAGGTCATGCATCAAAACTGTGGATGACTCTTATATCGGGAGCAGTAATGAGGTTTACTTGATATGTTTTTTATATTTATAACTTAGTTGTTGATATTTCCGGTAAAAAGATGCAACATTATATCCACATAAGGTTCTTTTAGCTGCTGTTTGGATCTGTACCTAGGAGTTTATTAAAATAAATCATTAGATAAATTCTGATTATCATAGAATTGGAGTAAAAATTAGTTGTAAAGAAACCATAGCAGAGTAGATGTAAGGCTGGATGAGATGGGTTATAATTACGTAAGATTATAATTCGATATACTTTTTAGCCATATATAGAAGACACTAAACCTGCATATTAATAAGAACAACTTATTTCACTCACAAATGATAATTTTGGTAGTTTAAATAGGTAAATCCCAAATGCCATTGCAACTTCTTACACACTGTATCAAAAAGTAAGATTTATATAGAAAACTGTTATGTGGTTTTTGTGAATAGCTTACAAGCCGGTCACCGGTTCAGCCTCATTATCAGGCCAGCGTTGGTGGGAAGCATAGTGATTCCACTGCTCGGAATGGAGCGCTCATATGATAACAACGTTGATTCTCCTGAACGATCAACATGTTCCGAGTTAATCTGTTTACATCAAAAGGTAGATTTTCGTAACTATAGATCCTGTTGATCATTAAAAATTGTGTTGGGTATATGAAAATCTCATTATGTGACATTAAGTTCGCAAAATATATGCAAGAACACAAGCTTATGGCATCACCACATACTGTTTTGATCAGCAAATCAAACCCAGATTTAAAATAAACACAGACTTGATAGATGAAAAATTGAAATATTCCACTATTTTGTTATGTTTTGGAGTTAGCCATGAATGACAGATAACGTTATAACTTTTCAGATCAGATACGAGAATAATTGATTGCACGTTTGATTGCAAGTTCGATCCTCGGGCATTAAAGAATTCGACGATTGCATAATATAGGACGCTAATCCCCAAAAACTAATAATTATGTTTTCCTATTGTTTTCAGAGGCTAACTGATATCATTACCGTATGCGGGAACAACCCATGAATATTCTAAGAAACATGGAAAAGAAGGAGTCTTGACTTGCGGATAGAATATAAGTCGATGAACGGCATGTTCCTGGTGTGATCAAAAAAGCTCTGCAAGATATCAGGTGTAAAGGTAAACATGCTTTCTTACTATAACCTACTTAAATGCTATTAGATGGAGGTTACGCCAAGGAGAGTTTTTGTATTCCAAGACTTCTTACAGATTCTTTGTAGAAATAAAAAATTACTCAAAAGTCTGTATGCATCTTATTTTATAAACCCACTTGGTACACACATGATCACCATCCTCCTATCACGAAAAACGCGGCTGACTCCGCTGGCCTCCACCTGAATCATACCTGAGCAAAAAGCATCCGCGAACCTAGTTGTCGCTCCCTCATCAAGTTCATTATGAAATCGCAATCCCTGCTTTCAGTCAACGGGTGCGGTATAGCTCAGCCTAGAGCGGACGTATCCTGGCTTTTACCGGACCCAAGACGCCAGGAATTGTGGCCGCGAAGCTTTCCGCCTCGACCATGGCGTTGGATTTTTACAGGTGTGCTCACCGTCGCCTCGAGCGTCCCTACTATCCTATCCTATGGAGTGACAATTAACACAAGATAGTAAATATATAGTCAGGTTGCTACATTATTAATCGATGATTTCATAAAGTATGGTTTTTTGAAAGAATACATACATAGCATCCGGTAGAGCCTCAGGATCTTGGGAATACACCGTTAACGGTGTGGAGACGATAGAACGTGTCGATCCTCTGATGGATTCCTCTTGGGTTGCCGACGTCATTTTTCTGTACCTACAACACGCATATAAGATCATTCTAAGTAGAAAACGAAAAATCTTAACCACACTAGAATTGTATAATCAATATATAGATGTAATGTAAAAATCATATATAGTAATCAGAATTACCATCAGATGTCGAGTGAGAGGGATCGACCGAGAAAAAAAAAAAAAAAATCCATGGCGTGATACCACTGTGCCTTGGACCGATTCAGCCTATTCTGGTTTTTGCCTTCGCTGGCGTATGGCAGGGTTCATTCCAGCAGTTGATGTTTCTCCCACTCATCATCCGTTACTCATCGGGTTTTGCCCCGCCTGATCGCCGATCCAAGATCGATAAGCTCCAGTCTCGGGTCTCGTGCGATCCATCTTCCTCTTCAAGGTGTGCCTTGTTGGTGTTACTAATGATTTTCCAAACAGAGCCTGAATGTATCCCTTCGGATTCTAGGCCATCGCTCGGATCTTCATAGCGGCTCGAGGTTATACGTAGAATGCAATCATATACAACACATTCGAAAACATGAGTTAGAAATATAAGTTATATATTATTATAATTTTGTTTATTTATTTATATGATATAAATAAAATTGTTACGAATTTAGATAAAATATAGACATAAATAAATGAAGCACGATAATTAATAAACAAGTAAAGGATAACTGACCCCAAGAGTGGCCAATCAGCCTCGCATTGTCCCCGCGGGGACCTCTACGCCAGGAAGGGTGAGACAAAGGTATACTCCTAATCATCTCCCCGAAGGTAGTTTTCCCACACTGAGTCAGAGGGGCCGGTAGGGGATCAACCGTGTTATCAAGCACGGTCTTCGAAACCCGATCTCGATTGGCCCGGCCTTATATTTAGCGGCCTACCGCATCCTTGAATACTTGGGTTCCCAGGATCTTTTCCCGGTCTCCTGTCTGGCTTCACGCCGCCCAAATTGGGCTTTCGCTTTCCTTTTCCTGCAAATCAATGAGTGTTAAGTCATAAAAGTTCAAGCAAAGCAAGTTCAATATATGTATCGAAATTTTATGCTTGTATCACAATAATCTATTTAATTTCTTACCTCGGTTGAAAAATTGGAAAAGCCAAAAAAAAAACCCGCGGCAACCGAAGGAAGGTAGGAGGGGACGTGAAGGATCCTCACCACCACCGTCCCCTAAAGCCATGTGCTCGTGCAACATCCAGCCATCTGACATGTAACAATTAAGCATAACTGTAGAAATCATGAACAAAATAATACAAAGCAGGCACAAATCCAAAGACCAAAATAAAGTTACACATTTAAACAATCCACCACAATTTCATTCAATTCATTCATTCATGCAAAATATATATGTGTAGTTTGCAAGTTACAAAAACACCAAATAAAGGTTACTCTTCTTCTTCACTAGAATAAACTGGCTCAACACCATCATCATCATTGATGAGGTCTTCAACATCAGACTCTGCTAAATCATGAGAAAGGGGGTCTTCACACATCGCTAATATCATCGGTCTTCGCCAGACATCACATGAAACCTGGCGGTGAGCGTCAACCTCCGTTGATTCACCATGCGATATGCAAATCTAAATATAGGAAGGTGACATTTCCAAGTCATTCCACTAGTAGAAGGTGGGAGATTCACAGATGAGTTGGTCCACATGTAGTATATCAGGTTTCGTTCTCTAACCACGATGACACCCCTTGAAACAACTTTTTATGATTAACATGTTCGACGACCTTCACGGGTTGGGTTTTGGCCAGATCTCAAAGGTAATAAGACTTGTTTAAACTAGTGTTGCGAGAATGTATTGATCATTTTTTCACCACCACCAGAGCCATGATTTTGTGTCATTCCGTTTCTAAAAGGTAATGTTTCTTGACTCTACCATTGTTTTGCGAGTGTCGAAACCACTTAACTCTGAAACAACAGCAACTTTGAAATGACAAATATTTAAACTTGAGAATTTTTGAAGCAGACCATAAAGACATTGTCCTCGTCAGGGTCAAGCGCACAAATGCCGGTTGTATTATGAAGTTGTGCGAACGTTACCATCGCGGCTTTGTCACGACATACCTCACACCATCTACTACGCAAGTGTTTTACTGACATTGGAGTCATTGATGGTCCATTAGCCAAAGCGAATAACTCGCTTGGTTGTGCTAACCTCACGGTCTTGAGAATTGTTTGCGTGACGTTCACAGATCGAAATGAAGAAGATAAGATTAGAGAGAGAACAAAAACTGTGAATTGTGTATTTTTACACTAAGTACACCAAAATAAGTCTAAGTTTTATACCAGAGTCCTAACCAACCAAGTGAATCTTTCCTAGCATGTTTTTTTCTGGAATAAACCTGAAAAACGGTCATGGTATAGAATAAAGTCGTCGAAATGGATAAGTTAATGAAGAAAAAAAAATTTACAAAATAAAAAACCCGTACCTCTGGAACTGGGCCCGTACGTGTCGATCTCAGGAACTGGTGTGAAGTACATACCATCTCGGTTTATTGAAACTCTTTGGCAACCAAAAGAGGAAACGACCGTAAACAATCGTATTGCATACCGACCGGAAAACGCTACAACTGACACGTTGGGGAGGGGGGTCCACATTACGTTCGAGGAAACGATTAAATAGTCATGGTAACATCCCGAATGATAATGAGACTTAATGTCATGCTTCATCCTTGCAACATAACCCTTCGCGATCGAACCTTCCGGCTTAGCTTTATTTCTTACATAACCTTTTAGCTTCTTCATGAATCTTTCAAATGGAAACATCCACCGGGGGTGAATAGGCAAGTGAATCATAATTTCAAAGAAAGCAGGAGGATATATGCGCTCAAGCTCGCATAGAATTTCAACCACCTTGACCGCGGATAGGCGCTTTCACACAGGCATCCGTCCATCAAAGTTGCAGAGCAGAGTTGCTTAAACAAGGATGTTTGTTTCGGCTTATATACTTAAGGGGTGTTTGTTTCGGCTTAAATGTGAGCTTATGATCATATTTGATTTCGGCTTATATTTTCATAAGCCCCAATTTTCTGGCTTTTTTGATTTCGGAAAATTGGTGCTTATGATATATAATCCGAAATCATATAAGCTCATAAGCCCACGTATAAGCCGAAACAAACACCCCCTTATATGATTATATGTTGAAAAGTGATTGATATGTGTTTAGGAATTTTTTAGGATTTTAGTGATTAATTTCGGAAAATCCCCGTCCGAAGTTAATCAACCTATAGAAAACCCGTCCGAAATTAATTTATTAGAAATTAATTTCGGAAAGTCCCCTGTTTGGGACTGCTTTTTGAATGTTTTGTCTCATTTAGGATATGAATGCGTATAATTGGTTTACTATTTGAGATGATTTCGACAGTGTTTCTCCTTTACTCCTACGAATATGTCTTTAAACACATATTTGGGGAGTTGAGGGGAAATGCTGCCGAAATTTTCTCAAATAGTAAATCGGTTATACGCATTCATATATGAGACGAAACATTCAAAGAGTGGGTTAGGATTGCCTTCCATAGTTGCACTTAGGTAAACAGAACAGTTCATATTTGTTAATGACCTTTTGGTATAAAAAAATAAAAATCATTTATTTGAATATGTTTATTTGCAACGCAGTTATGACAATTGATAAGAGTTGGACCACTATATCCAATCGTAATTCCGAAGAATTTTTAGATGGTCTTTTTGCATTCATCAAGCATTGTAAGCCATTGTTGCACCCCATCACACAAAAGATCCATTGCCCATGTAGTCGATGTTGTAACCGTGATGATAATCGTGTTACCCTCGAAATTCTTGAGGTACACATATCTCGTTACGGGTTTGACCAACATTATACCACTTGGAAATATCACGGTGAACCGATTCTTCCGCTACCTCCACCAGTACCGCATTCACCTGAACACGTTGACATGGATACGTTTTTCGAAGATATTTCTGCAAATAATGTCCCAACTCCACCAACTCAAACAACTGGTCCTCAACCATCCCAAACAACGGGTCCTAATAACGAGTTTGAAGAGTTACTTTCTAGGTCCACCCAAAAGTTGTACCCGGGTTGTGATATGAGTACATTGGAATTTACAACAGAGATTTCGCACATCAAGGCTTTACATAAAATAACTGATGCCGGGTTTAACAAGATTCTAGCTCTTCTCCAAAAGGCATGTCCCCCTAGCAAAGGATACAATTTCCCATCGTCGTACTATGAAATCAAGAAGACATACAAAAAGATCGGGTTGGGATACGAATCGATCCATGCTTGTATAAATGATTGTTTTTTTATTTTGGGGATCAGAGGAAAACCTAAAGATGCCTAATTGTCCAGTCTGCAAAGAGAGTAGATACAAAAAGAAGACAAAGGCCGGGAAGTTCAACACAAAACACATAGCAAAGTGGATGACTTGGCATGCTACTGGACAGTCTAAGGAAAAAGGTAAGATGAATCACCCGTGTGACGGTAGAGCATGGAAATATTTTGACATGATGAAACCTGAGTTCTCTGGTGACGCTAGAAACGTTCGATTAGGGTTGGCTGCTGATGGTTTTAATCCTTTTGGCATGATGAGTCAAACTTACAGCATGTGGCCGGTCATATTGACAACATACAACACACCACCGTGGATGTGTATGAAAGAAACTTCCTTAATGTTGACGATGTTAATTCCCGGCCCTAAATCACCTGCAAAGGACATTGATGTTTACTTGCAGCCTTTGATTAAAGAACTCCAAGAATTATGGAAAGGAGTTTGGACGAGACGTGGCAGAGTCCGATCAAGATGTTATATATGGTAGCAGTTCATCAAATGTTACACTGTCTGTTGAATTGACTAATTTTGAGCATACGGATTTGAGTATAAATTCTGAATCGACAGAAGTGGACGTACCAGTTAATGATGACAATGCTAATGCTAACAAAGGCAATGCTGAAGATGATGTCGTTGCACATGTCCTTGATGATGATGATGATGTTGTAGTGTCTGATGATGATGAAGTGAACCCTAGTACTAATGTTGAAGAAGTTTTATCTAGCGATGATTCTGCGATGACCAATCGGATATTTAAGATGTAGTTTGATGAAACTGTTATTATTATGGTTAAATGTGTAATTTTTCTTTTGAATGGAATTGTTTTTTATATGTTTAAATGTGTAATTTTGCATTTGATGGAATTGTTTTTATATGTTTAAATGTGTATTTTTTTATTTTTTGTCTTATTAAGGTGTTGGTGGAATTGTTTTTATATGTTAAAATGTTTATATTTATATGAATTTGTTGTATTAGCATTAATTGGTCCACAGAAACTAGTGTGTTCATGTACTTGTTATTTACAGATCGCGTGTGCGTTATTTCCTAGACACACGGTGGGGATGCTCGTGGTAGTCCACCCAGACTGCCCAAACGGCCCGTACCGGCCCAGAGTGCGGAAAGTAAGAAAGAAAGAAATGTGTGTTTATTTATTATTTTATAACACTGATTATTTTTTATTCTTTTTACTTGAATATTTCATTGACTCAATAACTTATATTTGTAGGTTCCAACCAGGCGTTATCGAGACCGAGAAGTATGCGTCCTTCAAGGAGGGCGTTTAGACAAAATGCCAACGACCTGTGTACGACGGCTTTATTACGACTATCTTGGTACTTTCCATCCTACAGGCGATTATTCAAGCATGTTGAATAGTCTAAGGGGGAAACAGTCGCTCCGTCCCCTTGCTTGCGAGTGGGAAGAATTCCAGTGGCGCATTAAAGCGCTTATTTTTCCCTACTCTTGAGGTATTATTTGTTTATTTTTTACTTTATTTTACTATTATGTAACCGTTGCTGGATATGCGTGTTATGTTAATTGTTTGTTTATTTAATGTTTATGATTTATATGTAGAGCTATTTCGACCTAGCCTCTTGGTACAATAATCAAGGATAAAGTAGGTGATGGGCAATAATGTCTTTACGGTTGGGGGGGACAAGGTAAAAGTTGGGCTGCAACTGAAACTGAGGTTCATTTGGAGCAAAAATAAGCAAAGGCCTCAAGGTTGGATCATTTTAGAAGAATATGGTACGGCCGAGGAGGCAAGGAATATTTGCCGCGCGAAGAAAGTGTGGGGAGACAGAAACCAAGATGAAGTGGGTATAAGTTGGTTGAGGTTGGTCCATTCCGGAACGGCGTGGCGAGATTGCATCTTTTTCATTGTCTTTCAAGAACCGTTGTGCGCAGAATGCTTGCCAACGAGCGAAGAACACGATTTAACCCATCAAGGGAAGAAATCATTCGCGCAAGGCAAGGAAACAAATATGTAAGACTCTTTATAATTTTTTGGTTATTTTTAAAGGGGTTTATATGTTTATTCTATAGGTTTGTTTATTACATTTATTCGATATTGGACAGAATGTCCAGAAGGTCATTTACAAGGACGAGGACCTAATTGAGACTTGGAGGAAGACGCACTCGAGGCCGGAGACTGGGGAGTTTAAGACCGAAAAAAACCGGAATAGATACGTAAGTAATTTAACTCGTTACATTCTTTAATAACTTATTTTATTTGTTTTTAACCTTTTTTTTTCTTTTTCTTTCACAGTTGGATATGAAGAGCATGCAAGATCAGGTTAGAGCCGGCGTCATCCCGTACAAGACAGATCAAGATATCTTGGATGAAGTCGTTCCGAGTACCAACCGCCAGAACATGTCGGGAAAGGGCAGGAAGTTACCGGGTGGTGGCTCAACTTCCCGCAGGCGTGGTCCTCAGGCATTTCCAAATGTTATAAGTCGGGAGGAGCTGGATCGGATATTGAGGCAAAAAGATCAAGAGGCCGAGTTGTTAAGGAAGCAAACCGCGGAGGCGCAGCAACGGGCTTATTTGGCTGCATTGAAGGCTGACGCGGCGTACCAAAATAGTGAGACGATGTATGGAGCCATAGGTGAGTATTTTTCTAACTATGCACCAAACCCTACTCGTCCATTTATGCCTCCTGCTTTTGCACGCCCAACTATGCCCCAACTCAGCCCTGAATGGGCTCACTTACTCAACCCTCCCTTCCCTTATAATCAACCACTCCAACCTTCCTATGCCGGCCCGTCTCAATATACCGGCCCACCTGGATATACCGGCCCACCTAGATATACCGCCCCACTCCAACCACTCCAACCTCCCTATGTCGGCCAATTTCCTTTCAGTCCCGTCACCAATAATAACTTTAACAATTGTTATCATCCCATTATGAACTCCAACCTAGCCTCTACTTCTAACAGTCAACCCGAACTTCCCCGCTTCATAACCAATCCCCATAATAACGATACGCGGAGCGTTGACGAATTGGCTCGAGATAAGGCGGGTGAAGACAATGACGTGGAGGAGGACGAGCAACAAACAAGTGGTGACGAGCAACAATCGGGGGGTGACTATTCGGAGGACGAGGAGGGGGATAATGAGGAGGTGCAGGATGAGTCGGAGGAGTCGGATTAGGCGTTTTGTGGTTTTGTCATGTTTGTATCATGGATTTGTTAGACTTATTACTTTTAGACTTGTTATGTTTGTATCGTGAATTTGTAACACTTGTGAAACTTTTAGACTTGTTATCGTATCGTGGATTTCTTGAATAGTAATTTATCGTATCGTGGATTTGTGGTATTGTAACGTTTAATGATTTGTTATTGTATCGTACGGTGGATTTGGCGAATTCTGGATTTGATGAAACGTAGATTTTTTTCCGGAAAAATTTCCGGAAAAAATCTGGAAAAACTGCAGCTGCCAATATTTTTTTTATGCCAGGTTCATATTAGGGTCGACATTGTCGACCCTAAATACGTACTTTGGGTCGACAATGTCGACCCTAGCTTAGTGGAATATCTACGTGGATACCTGGAAACAAACTGCATAAATATTTATAAATCTTTGGGTCGACAAAGTCGACCCAAAACTCAAAGTGTTAGTCGACCCAAAATTAGTGTATTACCCACGTGGATTTTAGATGTATTATATATTCGGTAAATAAATAAATTCATATATTATTTATTTAAAACATTTATTAAAAAGAAACGCTAAGGGTCGACATTGTCGACCCAAAGCTTTTAAAGTTTGTCGACCCAAAATTGAGTCAAAGAGTACCACTGAAAAGTGGTGGGACCCTTATGTCGACCCAAGTTTCAAAGGAATGTGTCGACCCATAATTTTTTGGGTCGTAATTTTTGGAACGCCATTTTTGGGTCGACTATGTCGACCCTTAGTCCCTAGGGTCGCTTTCTTTTGTTTTTTAGGGTCGATTTAGTCGACCCAAAGTCTTCATTTTGTTGTAGTGAAATTAAAAGTTGCTCAAAGTGAAGTGGATGTTGATCCTTATAATAAGGATAAAAAGAAGAATGCTGTTATTTTGTTTATTGAATCTAAATACCTCTCGAGACTAAGTTACCCTCCATCGCAACGCGCGGGCAATATGCCCACTTGTTCTTTAATAAACACTTAATTTTAGATGTTAGGTTGAAAGAGTAGGTCAGGTAATAGGTTTATTTTGGGATGGCGTTCATTGTCTAGAAACACTATTTTGGGCTTGCTTTGCCCTTTTAGTAGCTAACTATTTAGATATTACTTGAAGTTTACAATCACATAACACATGAACACTTATTTGCTCACATGATAATTGTTAGAATCACTATTGCAAATAAATTACCAATATTAGGTTGCCATAAGTTTTTCCTTTGTAAAAAAGCCATTATATTTTAATATGAGAAACACTACTAAACATGGCACAAATGAAAATAATAACGTGAATCGAATTACTAATATTATGTTAGGACTTTTTATTTTCACCAAAACGGAGATGCCGGGGTCGAAAATTTTGACAATACTCTTCAAATTATCATTATCATGATAACCGTCCTCCATATCTGTAGAAACATCAGGATCTAGAAAAGCATCGATCTCATTAATATCGCCTCCAGGGTCGAAACACTCATCCTCATTAGCACAGGAAAGAGGTATGACTTGCAAACGGGCTCATCAAGGTTAGAAACATAAGAGTCCTCGATCTCGATGTCCTATAACACCTCCTCAAAATGAGGATTTACGTCACTAGAGATGTATTTGTCTTCGAATTCGAAAAGGGGGTTCGAAAAAAATTTCACATTATCTTCCAGAACGTCCTCATCGGATAGTGACTCATCATCACTATAAATAACACTTTATTTTAATATTTTCACACACATTTCTCTACCAAAAACTTCTTATACTCTCAACACATCTTCTCATCAAAAAGAATGTCTCAACCACCAAATGAACCAACACCGGGTTATACCCTCAAATATAATATTTATAATTTCGTTAATTAGGTTAAATGCTCTTTTTCGTAATTTCACACTTTTTAATTACAGCTTGGCTACGTTACCAAACAACTTTTTTAAAGAAACAACTACTGCTTACTACTCCTGCTTATTGCTCCTGCTTACTGCTTGCTACTGCTTACTGCTACTACTGCTACGTGTCGCCAAACATACCATTTATGTTGTACATTTACTAGGGGGTGAGCAGAAAAAACCGAAACTAAACCGAAAACCGAGAAAATCGAACCTAAAAAGCCGACCGAAACTATTCAATAACGCATTTTCTTTATAAAAGAGTCTAGCCATCGATATATAGATATATATATATATATAAATATTACAATATATGAATTATATATAGATATAATATATATATATATGATATCCTAAAAGCGAGTATATTGATTGTTGTACCGTTTTCCTAACATGCAAAAGCTACATGTTTATATATAAGTGCAAATACTGATAAGTTTACATTATCTTTTATTTTTAAGGATATAATTGTTGCGGGAACAGAGACATCCGCGAGTACCTTAGAATGGGCTTTAGCAGAACTTATCAATAATCCAAATATCATGAAAAGAGTGACAAAAGAAATCCATCAAGTTGTTGGCGAAAACAGACTTGTACAAGAATCAGACATACTAAATCTTCCATACCTCCAAGCAATTGTGAAGGAAACGTTACGTCTCCACCCAGCAGTCCCAATTATTCCGAGAATATCATCACAGGATTGCACAGTGGGAGGTTACCATATTCCAGCAAATACTAATACTTTTATCAACGTATGGGCCATCAACAGAGATCACAACCATTGGGAAAACCCGGATGAATTCAGACCTGAAAGATTCGAAGAGAACATGATGGAAGTGAGAGGACAACATTTTCAGTTGCTACCATTTGGTAGTGGGAGGAGGATGTGTCCTGGGATATCACTGGCACAACATACAGTACACACAACTCTTGGTGCCATGATTCAGTGCTTCGATTGGAAGGCCGGGAAAGATGGAAATCTGTCGATTGTTGATATGGAAGTGGGGACCGGGCTTACACTTCCTAGAGCAAACCCTTTGGTTTGTATTCCGGTGGCTCGACTTAATCCAATCCCATTCTCAATGTAATATCATATCGTGTGTGCCTTGTCTTTTATTTATTTAATAAACTTTTTGTACGCTTTTATTTTTTACCCTAAGATGATGGGTTATAAAGACCCTCATAAAACATCATTTGTAACCCCTTAAATTTTTGTGTTTTTTTATTAATATAATTTTGTTTATATTACAAAACTGTGAAAAGGAAAGCGCGGAGCAAAAAATATAAAGTTTGACAAGTCAAAAGTATTAAATTGACAAAAAATACGGAACAGAGATTAATAAAAATTGTGTTGTACTTGTGTTGTACTTTAAACACGAGGGACACACGGGGAATGTTTTGTACTTTACGATGGGCCAAGCATCAGTGACGGAGCAAGAAATTATGAACATTGGGGGCAACTAATAACAACGGACGTTGAGATATGCCATTAAGTCATTTTTGTGTAATTCGAAAGAAAATTGGGTCGGGTCGGGCCGAAATTTGATTGAATTTCATGTTGAAATATGAAATTTTTGGTGTGCTTCAAAACTTAATTTCAAAGTAATTAACTCTAGCTAGAATCGGGACGTTCGTTTCAAAAAAAAAAAAAAAAAAGAATCTGACGTCCGTCAAGTGGTGTTTTAATCTGTCCCCTATTTCTCTAGTGTAACCTCTCCCCAAAAAATGAACTTTTTCTTCCCTACAACCTTTCTTCCTAAAAAAATAACAGTAACTTACTTTTTACACAGACAAAACCAGAGTTTTGTATGGTTAAGCGGCAAAAGACATATTTTAGCATTAAGATTGGTGGTCTCTCTTCGACAACGAGGGCACGCTGACTTCTGGGCCGAGGGCACTGTAAATTTCTTCTACCGAATTGAGTTTTTTTCTTATTGATTTTGCCTTTCAACTAACATATGGTTAGGGGCATTTCCCCCGCTCCTCGCAACATGGCTCCGCCCCTGGCAGGGAGGGTACTAATAGTAGCACCCTAAAGTTAAATGTTTGGTAACGATATTTAGTTGACCATTTTATCAGTTTGTCTGTTCATGTAACTTAATTTGTAGTATGTTTGTAACAAGAATATTTTGTCCACGCATTACGGCGAGTTGTAACGACATATACATTTTAGATATGAGTGAAATCTCATCTGATTTATCGGCTTTTTATTAGTTCATCAAGATTTAAGGCGAAATAATTTTGGTAAATTCAATCCATGCGAAATCAAATATTTGTAAGTTGAACCATCTCTCCACTATCTATTTATTTTGATCTAATGGTGGGGATTTAATCTAAGATTTAATTGGTTAAACCTATTTTCTTCAACTACATAAACTCTTTTTTTCAATAGCCTCGTTTAGTTTCACACACTTAGCGTGTATTTTCCTCCGAACTCATTCCCTTCAAAAATCAGTTACTTCACAATCATCACTCCTATCATTACTTCACGATCATCATCATCAATTGTTCATTCGAATCCACCATCACCTCGTCGTAGTTGGTTTATTTTATAGGAACCAAGAGGAAGGAAACTATATTGGAATGAAATATTCATACGTTCTGGTTCAACCTTATTTTTTAAACACTTCAACCTACATATCACCACCAAAACCACGCACCAACAACATCGTCGTCAAGCACTACCGCCACCTTCGTGGACCACCGTTGTCATGGTCGTCGTGGACCACCACCACCATCGCGCACTACCGGGTCGGGCCAACATAATTGCTAATTAAGAGGTATCACATTTGCATCTCGGTGTCCGTGTGAGAATGTTACATGGTGTTGTTTACAAGTTTCTGGAATTAACCACTCAAAGAAACATGTATGACTTTTCTAAAAGTAGTTACTCAAGGATAGGAGCAAACTATATAGTTTGAGTTTGAATCAAGCAAAAACTTGTGTTAGAGTTCAACCCAAACATTGAAAACCATCTCGTTTCTTTTGGTGAAAACCGGTGACATATATCAATATCAAAAGAAATGAGTTACATAAATAAAGAAAACTGTTAACATACAAAGGGGTTTAAACGTTGGTATATTGATTGATGATTTTTACAATAACCTCATTATCAGTATTTATACATGAGTCTAAGAGCAAAATAAGGAAACAAAATCAATGTCAATTAATTTGATTCTTGAATTGCGGCTCAAGACGTGATCTTCTAAACCGGGAAATGATGATATTTGCTGATCCCTCAAACCTTATCCTTTCTAACACTCCCCCTCAAGTTGAATACTGGGATCACCAAAATTCAACTTGTTTAGACATTTGTGAAGTATGACCATTCCCACTGCTTTTGTCAGGATATCTGCAAGTTGATCTTCAGATTTGACAAACGGTAATTTGATAATCCCAGCTTCAAGTTTCTCTTTGATGAAATGTCGGTCAACTTCTACACGTTTAGTTCTGTCATGTTGCATGAGATTTGGATAGCAACTTTATTATCACTCATGATCCGAATACTCTCTTTCGGAGGGAACCCTATCTCAGACACAAGTTTTCTTATTCACACTGCTTCTGCCAATCCTTTAGCAATACCTCTCAATTCAGCCTCAGCACTTGATAAGGAAACGACTTTTTGCTTTTTTACTTTTCCATGTGACAAGATTACCTCCAACCAAGGATAAATATCCTGAAGTGGATCTTCTGTTTCCTTTGTCTCCCGCCCAATCAGCATCGGTAAATATCTGGATATTTAAATGACCATTTGTTTTGAACAACACTCCATGACCGATGGTTCCCTTTAGATATCTGACAATTCTTAAAACTGCATGCATGTGATACCTGGGGTTGGCGCATGAACTGACTCACCACTCCAACAGCATATGCTATATCTGGACGAGTATGAGATAGATATATTAGCTTCCCTACCATTCGTTGATACCTATCTCTATCAGCAAGTTTGGCTTCAGTCTTCATAAATAATTTCTGATTAGTAATCATAGGTGTATCAGCTGGCTTACAACCAATCATCCCTGTTTCTGCTAGGAGATCTAGTATATACTTTTTCTGACAAATGAATATCCCCTGCTGTGATCTCATAACTTCAATTCCAAGGAAATACCTTAGATTTCCTAAGTCCTTCATTTTGAATTCTGCACATAATCCTTCTTTTAGCTTCTTTA
Organism: Tanacetum coccineum; assembly: GCA_026074375.1. Classification (NCBI taxonomy): domain Eukaryota; kingdom Viridiplantae; phylum Streptophyta; class Magnoliopsida; order Asterales; family Asteraceae; genus Tanacetum; species Tanacetum coccineum. The sequence continues at coordinate 86,952 of BQNB010001458.1, forward strand.
TTTCACTTTCATCATTCCCGGTGATAATCATGTCATCAACATAGATTATTAAACATGTCACACGATCTCCTCTGTGACTAAGAAATAGGGTGTGATCTGAGTTACTTTGTTTGTATCCATACTTTTTCATTGCCAGTGTGAACCTGCCAAACCATGCTCTGGGTGACTGCTTTAACCCATACAAAGACTTCTTCAACTTACAGACTTCTCTATGTTTGAAATGCTGAGAGAATCCAGGCGGCGCCTCCATATATACTTCTTTTTTTAATTCTCCGTGTAAGAATGCATTCTTCACATCGAACTGATGAAGAGGCCAGCCTTGATTTGCTGCTATTAAGAAGAGAACTCTTATTGTGTCTATTTTTGCAACTGGAGAAAAAGTCTCAGAATAGTCAATCCCATATGTTTGAGTATATCCTTTGGCAACCAATCGGGCTTTATATCTTTCAATTGTACCATCTGGTTTATATTTGATTGTGAAGATCCAGCGGCATCCTACAGGTTTCTTCCCTTGTGGAAGAATACATTTGTCCCATGTTCCATTTCTCATCAGCGCATCCATTTCAACATCCATCGCATTCTTCCATTTCTCTGATTTCAAGGCTTGTTCTACATTTGATGGAGCTTCTTCTGAATATAAACTTGTAAATAATACCTTTGATTCTTTAGATAGATTTCCTCTTGCTATGTTGGCTATAAGATACTTAGAACTTATGGAGGTTTTTTCTGGGGTGTATCGCTTCGGAGGGATTCCTCTGTTTGACCTTGCTGGAAGTACATATTTTTCTGGAACCTCTAATAGAGTAGGTTCTTCATGTTCCTGCACCCTTACAGTTTCATGGATATTTTCCAGAATTTCATCAAGGGAATCACTTGGTTGAGAGTTACTTACCTCGGATATCAGGTTTGGGACAGTATCTTTGGTGGCACTGATATTTGGAGAGGACTGTTCTTGAGCTTCAGCAGATGTGGTATTCTGATTTGGACAACTTTCTTCTGAAGAGGACTGATCCTGAGCTCCAACAGATGTGGTATTCTGATTTGGACAGCTTTCTTCTGCAGTATATCTTAGCCAACTCAGTGTGTCACATTGTTCCTCCCCTGACCACTATGTTGAGGGGAGTAGAAATACTTGGTTTCAAGAAAATCACAATTCATTATGGTAAACATGTGACGAGTTTTGGAATTATAACACCTATATCCCTTTTGATTTACTCCATATCCAACAAAAACACATTTCTCGGCACACAGATCAAGTTTATCACGATATGATTTTGGAATATGAGCAAATACCGTACATACAAAAACTTTAGGTTCAAGGGTAAGAACTTGTGGAAGTGTATAGTATTCAGTTAGTGTTTCTAATAGGGTTTTCATTTTTAGGATTTTTGTAGGAAGTCGGTTGATCAAGTAGGTGGCAGTGGCTAGAGCTTCTGGCCAAAAAGTTTTTGGAACATTGTATTCAATTATTAGAGCTCTAGTCATTTCTAACAAAAGTCTATTTTTTTGTTCAGCGATGCCGTTTTGTTCCGGGGTATGAGGACATGTGGTTTGATGAACTATCCATTTGGATTAAAAAATAGGTTCATTTGTGAGTTCATATATTCTCCACCATTATCTAACCTAACAATTTTGATAGATTTTTGGAATTGTGTTTGAATCATGGCATAAAATGCAGTGAATCTATCATATACTTCAGCTTTATTTTTCAAAAAATAAATCCAAGTCATCCGGGTGCAATCATCAACAAATATTACATAATACTAGAAACTTTGTCCCCCAATAACAAGAGCGGGACCCTACACATCCTAATGAATCAATGAAAAAGGTACTTTAACTCTAGTATTACTAGATTTAAAGGTTTGTCTGTGGCTTTTAGCTAATATGCAAGTTTCATAAGAAATTGGTTTATTCAAAGGAAAAAGTTCAGGAAATAGAGTATGTAAATAACTAACGGAAGGATGTCCCAGTCTTCTATGCCATAACCATGCTTCTCTTTTACTTGTTCCATGAGCTAGCATCACAGTTCCACTTGTAGTCACTTCATTAACATAATACATTCCCTCTCTCTCAGTGCCACGCCCAATAATCCATCCCGTCTTGATATCCTGTAAGAGACAAAAGGTTGGATGCATGAGTACTGAACAATTGAGTTCTTTTGTCACATGGCTTATTGACAAAAGTTTATGTGACAAGGAAGGAACATAGAGACAATTAGGCAATTTAATGCTAGGAGAAATTTCAATCGTTCCTCCAGTTTTACATCCATTATTTCTCTGTTTGCGGCTTGGATGTGTGTTTTCCTGGGCTTTGATATTTTAGTAATATCTGAAACCTCGTATGTCATGGTGTCAGTCGCTCCACAATCGAATATCCATGACCCGCTTGGTTTTTTAAAACTGCTTTGGGCCATATGAGCTGATCCATTAATAATTGGTGGGCATTCTAAACACTTAAAACAACTTTGTATATATCTAGGCCCATTATTTATACATGGAAACAAAGAATTTTGAGAAAGTGGGGGCATTTGAGTTTTTTACAAACCCTTTTTCCCTTTTACCTGCTACCGAGAAGTCACCTCCTACTCCCTTGTTTTCGGCCGCCGCTAGTCCTCCAAAACCACCATCTGATCGCCGGCCATCACTTGTGTTTTCTTTGTTGATGGAGCTAGTATTGGTGGTAGGAACCTTTTCTTTCTCGGTTTTGGCACCCTCTTTGTTGCCATCGGTCCTCCAATCCGGGTATCTGACAATACGGAAGCATTGTTCTTTTGTGTGCCTCGACATGCCACATTTTTCACATTTAAGGTGAGATTTATCATCTTTGGTTACCCATTTCTTCTTGTCGTTGTTCCGGCAATATCCCTTTGTTACGAAGCCAACTCCTTTGGTTTCTCCGGCGATTAAGCCGGTAGCTATGCCCTGTGGTTCATTGTTAGTTGCTCCCAGAATATTTTGGTGAGCGACTTCCTTACAAACAGTGGTGTATGCGGCTTCGACGGTAAGGAGTGGGTCAACCCGAAGAATTTCCCGTTTGATGGGTTTGAATTTTTGATCTAATCAATTCAAAAACTAGAAGTGTTTTTGATCAGATCTAATTTTTACACATGTCTTGATATCTTCTGGGCACTTCATGGGGTTTGGATATGTTCGATCTATTTCTCCCCATACTCCCTGTAATGCAATCTAGAAATCTTTAAGAGATTTGTCACTTTGTTTGAGTTCGTTGGCTTTGACATGCATGTTGAATATTTATAGTTTTTCTTTTCCACTCCTATAAGTGATTACCAAGGCATCCCACAATTCTTTTGCAGTGGAATATTTAGTAAGATTGCCGGCTAACACCGGTTCGATGTTTTGGATAAGCCATGAAAACACGATCAGGTATTCTTGTTCCTATGTCTCATATTTTTCGTTGGTTTGTTCTGGTGGATTTTCGGTTAAGTGAGATAGTAAGGTTTTTGATCTTCTGCCTATGGCGACTCAGATCATCCGGGTCCATAAGGCGTAGTTTTGACTATTTAATTTGGGATTGATTTGAAGGTTATCAGAAAGTTTTGGGTTTTGTGGCTATTGATTGACATTATTTTGCAGAGATTTGCTAGTTGAATTGCTAGATCAGATCCAGAGCCGCCAACACCAAACATGGTGGCTTAGGGTTTAACGTTGGTTTATTTGGTAGGAGAAAGAACGTTAATATATGAGACTAGAACCTGGTTGTGATGCCATGTTAACATACAGAAGGGTTTAAATGTTGGTATATTGATTGATGATTTTAACAATAACCTTATTATCAGTATTTATATATGAGTCTACGAGATAAATAAGGAAACAAAATCAATGTCAATCAATTTGATCCTTGAATTATGGCTCAAGATGTGATCTTCTAAACCGAGTAATGATGATATTTGCTGATCCTTCAAAGCTTATCCTTTCTAATACCATTCTAGCTTAGTTTCGATATGGTTAAGAATTACCCTCGAAGAAGATCGTGCCTGGTTTTGGGTCCAAGCTTGACACTATATCATCACTATAAACTTTGGTTCTAATATTTTTACATTTTGGTTTCTTTCAGGTCTCAAATCTTTCTGCTCTAGTCTGGACGTTTGCATACTGATAACGGTCAAAATATACATAAATTATCCCTCGTAAATGTGTAAAATATCCATGTAAATATATTAAATAACGATTGTTTAGATACTTATTTGTCCAATAGTTGTTTCAGGACCGAAGATGATGAGAAGGACTTAAACACTCTAACGGACGTTAAATAAAGATCTAGAAGTGAATTAACGAGAATTAAATGAAACACGCCAAGTGCGGCGCACAATTTTAGAAGTACGACGTACTTCAGGTCGGGGAGAGAAAATTAAATGCTGAGGTAAAGTACGACGCACTTTGTAGAAAGTGCGACGCACTTCCTGCAGTAACTCCAAGTCATAATGAAGAGCATTGAATCCATGGCCTTTTACTTGCCTCTTCTCTACAACTAATGTGCTACTTGAGGCTTAAATATAATATGATCCTGCATATTATTATTAAAATTAGTTTATTTAGTTTTCTCTATTACATTTTCTTAGTAACTATTTAGTAGTTTCCTTTATTATGTTTTCTTAGTCAAGAAGTCTAGGAGATCTTTTATTATAAATAGGTCATTAGGATTGTAATATTGATATGAGGAATGAATATTAAGTATTGTTTTGTTTATTGTTTTGTTTATCAATTGGGGGGTCGGTTTATCTGATTAATATAAACCATTGGGGGGTCAGTTTATCCCATTAAGATAAACCATCTATCCTGTTTATTTTCTTATCTTTATTCTATTATCGATCCGGTTCATATCAATTGGTATCAAATTTTGTTTATTAATTTGTTAATCAATTGGGGGGTCGGTTTATCTATGATATTTTTTGAAATGCCAGCTGAATCTGGAGGTTCTGTCAAATAGACTGCTTGAAATCATCACATGCAACACAACATGTAAATATTTTGAGAAAGGCAAAACACAAAAATATAAAAACTCAAAAGCAAATACAAAATCAAGAAAAACCATAAATTTCCCAAATGATTCTTGCTCGTCAAGTCTCTTGGAACGATGACATTTACGTGCTTAGAAATGTCGATGTTAACATTTACACGGGCGTGTAAATGAAATGTTCGAAGCGAGAGTTGCAAATCGTTTTCAAAACATGTCATTTCTCATTTATCTAATGGCCTTATGTGCAAAAATCAGTACATAACCCGGACTTCAAATAAAGGAAGGTTAAAAACTTATACCTCACAATGAGAAAATTAACGTTTCTCGTCTTGAGCTGGTTCTACAAAAGACATTCAAATTTTTTAAGCTCAAGACAAAAAGATAGTGTACGTATCAGTGCGCTTTACCCTAGCGTTAAAGAGAAGTCCCTCTAACCTTTGAGTTTTTTCAAAAAGTGTAAACACATTTTTTTAAGATTTTCTCGATGAAAATTCATACTTTCACAAATGTGTGTTCAACACAACCAACCCCTCACAATGTTTTTCAAAAGAACCAAAATTTTTTTCAAATTGGTCCTTATTTTGAGGGGGGGGGGGGGGTTTCGGAAACAAGTTTTAATGTTTTGGATACATCCAAACAACAATAACTCTTACGTATTCAAAACATTATCAAAATGTTCCTAAACCATTCATAGCTGAGATAATATTTTTCTCCCCAAAGGAATTTCAAGACAACTTTTAATCATAATATATTCAAAAAACTAAGTGTTTATTATTTAAAAATCAGGGAGAAAATATAATTAAAAATATGATCTAATCGACCTCAATGTTGCCAAACAGTAATAAAAGTTTTTTACTGGTTCGATTTTACCACCCAACGAACATCTTAATTTCACTGACATTCTAAAGGTCAAAAGTTGTTAGTTAGGTATCAATCCTGTGATCCAACCATAACCAGAGGATCTACCCAAGATAAATCCAAAGTTAGAAATATCAGTCCTTAGTATGATTTAGAGATGAATGTATATGGAATAATCCGACTAAAGATTGAGCTAAACACTGGAACCATCAACCACAACAAAGTGTTAGTAATAACGTCTTGGTTAAGCATTGAAGAGGCGTTGAAGAATTAAAAAGCAATGTATGGATTAAAGGGAGGTAAACAAAGAAACCCTCCACACAACTTAAGGGCAAAATCAGTCAAATTCCATATATGTTGTCAGAAATCACTATGATTGCGACCATTGAAAACGACATCATGGACCTAGTGATGCAATGCACAACCCTTCCCAGCCATTCGGGTTTCTCTCAATAGAAAATTGTCTCATTTGTCACGGAGATACACAAGTTATCTATTGACATCTCACTCCGAGATCGTTAATATTGAACAGGTGGCAATATGCTCCAGCCTCCGAGTACTAAAACCAAAATGCACTAATCGAGTCTAGAGCCTAGAGATCAATCTAAATCTAGTTAGGACACATTCCATTTCAAACACTTGTTGAACATTATCAAGTTCACAAGCTGTTAACAAGAATCCTACGCAATATCCTTGTGATATTTGCCAGAACATCCGAATGATACTATAAGTATTCACAATGAAGATGGAAATCCTGCTTAAGTTAGCATCAAACAAGCTCTTGGTAGGTGACGTGCGAGATTCTATATGAATCAATCTTGTGACAACTGGATATCGATTTGGTCCAGTAAATGAATTGACGATTGATGAATTTTGATATAAAGCTTAAAACTCCCGATGTGTTACAGAAATGCTTTTACAAGTAACACGTCGTTGATTTCAAATTCAATTTTCTCCTAGATTTCACTTAACGTAAACCTGCAAGGTAAAACGGATGGTGACAGATCCTAAACAACCAAAGTTTGATTCATACCACATATTCTTGCTCATTCTACAAAGACAATCTATCATGAAAGCTCAAGATTTAAAGACAAAGACTTCCGCAAATTCTGATTTAAAGCTTTTAAGATGAGGCACATTATGAGAATGTTGGTCAAACTCTCAAGATCGCAAGATGGCATAGACGTTAAAGACAATGTCAAAAGCTCAAAAGTAAGGATCGGCAAAGCATTGGAGTAACACGAGCCAGAAACAAAAACAAAGGAGAAAGACCAGACCACATGAGCTTAAATGACGAAAGCAATCTCATTGATCTCATGAGATGTCGTCAATTGAACTACTTCGGGGGAGTCGTGTTAGCCTTAAAAAAATAAAGTCGATACATGAAGTTCGTCTATTAAATATGTTAGTCCATGGTCATCAATTAGTTAACGTTGTAATAGAATAGTATAGGAAATCAAGCTTGTTAGTTAATCTAATATTGTATATGTTTCGGGTTTAATCCCAAGCAAAACCCGAGCCTGGGGTACCTATTCAAATTATCTCGAACGTCACCTAATTGTGTGGGGGTATATAAGTAACTTTTTCCACCAGGAAATAGAAAAAGTGAATTTTCATTTTTTAATAATGTATCATATACATTCTCTTTCCCCTTTTCTCACTCAAACCACTTCCTTTTCCTCTTCCTCCTCTCTAAATCAACTCCACTTTCTTTCTCTAATTTCTATTCTAATTCGTGTATGATTATATGTGAAGTAAAGTATAAAAATACGGGATCCAACAAGTTCAACCCAAACATTGAAAACCATCATGTTTCTTTTGGTGAAAACCGGTGAACATATATCAATATCAAAATAAATGAGTTACATCAATAAAGAAAACTGTTAACATACAGTTAGGTTTAAACAGTTGTGATATTGATTTGATGATTTTTACAATAACCTCAATGATAGTATTTAAACATGATCTAAGAGCAAAATAAGTAAACACAATCAAGGTCAAACAATTTGATCCCTGAATTGCGAGCTCAAGATGTGATCTTCTAAACCGGGAAAAGAATGAGATTTGCTGATCTCCTCAAACCATAACCTTTCAACACGCAACACTCCCCTCAAGTTAATATTATGGGATCACCAAAATCAACTTTTTAACCATTTGTGTGAGTTGACCATCTCCCACTAGCTTTTGCAGGCATATCTGCAAGTTGATCTTTCAAATTTGGACCAAATCGTAATTTGATATCCATCCCCCCCCCCCCCCCCCCACCCCCCCCGGCCCCCCCAGCATAAGTTTCTCTTCTATGAAATGTTAGTCAAACTTCTACATGATTATTCTGTCATGTTGCAACCGGGATTTCTTTGAGATTTGGGATAGCAGCTTTGTAATCACCTCATATCGAATACGTCTCTTTCGGAAGGGACCTTTATCCTTAGACACAAGTTTTTTTCTTATCACAATGCTCTGCCAATCCTTTAGTAATACCTCTCAATTCAGCCTCAACACTTGATAAGGAAATGAATTTTTGATTTTTACTTTTCCATGTGACAAGATTACCTCCAACCAAGGATAAATATCCTGAAGTTGAATATTTCTGTATCCTTTGTCCCGGCCCAATTCACATCAGTATATATCTAGATATGTTAAATGACCATTGTTTTGTGAACAGCACATCATGATCGGTGGTATCCCATTATTATATCTTATCAATTCTTAAAATTGCCATGCATTGATACATGGGGTTGGCGCATGAACCTGACTCACACACCCAGCAGCCTATGCTCTATCTGAACGAGTAAGAGATAGAAATAGTAGCTTCCCTACCATTCGGTTGATACCTATCTCATCAGTAAAGTTTGGCTTCACAGTCTCATAAATACTTTATGATTTAGTAATCAACAAAGGTGTATCACAGCTTACAACCAATCAATCCCTATTTCATTTCTGCTAGGAGATATAGTATATTACTTTTTTCTATCAAATGAATATCCCCTGCTGTGATCTCATAACTTTAATTCCAAGGAAATACATTAGATTTCCTAAGTCCTTCATTTTGAATTCTGCACATAATCATTCTTTTAGCTTCTTTATTTCACTTTCATCATTCCCGGGAATAATCATGTCCTCACATAGATTATTAAACTGTCACAAAGCAGATCTCCTCTGTAACTAAGAAATAGGGGGGGGGGGGGGTGTGATCTGAGTTACTTTGTTTGTATCCATACTTTTTCATTGCCAGTGTGAACCTGCCAAACCATGCTCTGGGTGACTGCTTTAACCCATACAGAGACTTCTTCAACTTACAGACTTCTTTATGTTTGAAATGCTGAGAGAATCCAGGCGGCGCCCCCATATATACTTCTTTTTTTAATTCTCCATGTAAGAATGCATTCTTCACATCGAACTGATAAAGAGGTCAGCCTTGATTTGCTGCTATTAAGAAGAGAACTCTTATTGTATCTATTTTTGCAACTGGAGAAAAAGTCTCAGAATAGTCAATCCCGTATGTTTTAGTCTATCCTTTGGCAACCAATCAGGCTTTATATCTTTCAACTGTACCATCTGGTTTATTTTTTATTGTGAAGATCCAGCGGCATCCTACAGGTTTCTTCCTTTGTGGAAGAATACATTTATCCCATGTTCCATTTCTCATCAGCGCATCCATTTCAACATCCATCGCATTCTTCCATTTCTCGATTATCAAGCTTGTTCCTATCTACATTTGATGGAGCTTCTTCTAAATATAAACTTGCAAATAATGCCTTTGCTTCTTTAGATAGATTTCCTCTTGCTATGTTGGCTATAAGATACTTAGAACTTCTGGAGGTTTTTTCTAGGGTGTATCGCTTCAGAGGGATTCTTCTGTTTGACCTTGCTGGAAGTACATATTTTTTTGGAACCTCTAATAGAGTAGGTTCTTCATGTTCCTGCAAACCATACAATTCAATATATTTTCCAGAATTTTCATCAGGGAATCACTTGGTTGAGAATTCCCTACCTCGTGTATCAGCGTTTGGGACAAGTAACTATTTGTCGACAGACTGATGATTCAGAGAGACTTGTTCATTAGCTCCCACAGATGTGGTAATTCCTGCATTTGGACAACTTTCTTCTGAAGAGGACTAATCCTAAGCTCTAGTAGATATGGTATTCTGATTTGGACAACTTTCTTCTAAAGTATATCTTAGCCAACTCAGTGTGTCACATTGTTCCTCCCCTCGACCATTATGTTGCGGGGAGTAGAAATACCTTTGTTTCAAGAAAATTCACAATTCATTAAGGTTAACATTGACGTGGTTTTTGGAATTATAACAACCTATATCCCTCTAATTTACTCCATATCCCAACAAATACATTCTCGGCACAAACGGATCAAGTTATCACGATAAGATTATTGGAATATGAGCAAATACTACCGAACATACAAAAACTTTAAGGTTCAAAGGGGGTAAAACATGCGGAAGTGTATGGTATTACAATTAGGTTTCTAATGGGTTTTCATTTTTAGGATTTTGTAGGAAGACGGTTATCAGTAGGTGGTAGTGCTAGAAGCATCCTGTTTAAAAAGTTTTTGGAACATATGGATTCAATTATTAGATCTCTAGTCATTTCTAACAAAAGTCTATTTTTCTGTTCAGCGATTTCGTTTTGTTCCGGGGTATGAGGACATGTGGTTTGATGAACTATCCCTTTGGATGGAAAAAATAGGTTCATTTGTGAGTTCATATATTCTCCACATTATCTGCCTAGAAAATTTGGATAGATTTTTTGGATTAAGTTTTAGAATCATGGCATAAAAATGCAAGTGAATCTATCATATACTTCAGCTTTATTTTTCAAAAAATAAATCTAAGTCATCCGGGTGTAATCATCAACAAATATTACATAATACCAGAAACTTTGTCCCCCAATAACAGGGCAGACCCACACACCGAATAATTAATGAAAAACGTGACTTAACTCCTAGAATTACTATGTATTAAATGTATGTCATGGGCTTTTAGCTAATATGCAAGTTTCACAAGAAATTGTTTTATTCAAAGGAAAAGTTCAGGAAACATAGAATGTAATTAACTAATGGAAGGATGTCCCAACCTTTAGTGCCATAACCATGCTTCTCTTTCACTTGTTCCATGAGCTAGCATCAAAGTTCCACTTGTAGTCACTTCATCCACATAATACAGTCCCTCTCTCTCAGTGCCACACCTAATAATACATCCCGTCCTGATATCTTGTAAGAGACAAAAGGTTGGATGCATGAGTACTGAGCAATTGAGTTCTTTTGTCACATGGCTTATTGACAAAAGTTTATGTGACAAGGGAAGGAACTAGACAATTATAGCAATTTAATGCTAGGAGAAATTTCAATCGTTCCTCCAGTTTTTACATCCATTCTTTCTCTGTTTGCGGCTTGGATGTGTGTTTTCCTAGGCTTTGATATTTAAGTAAAATCAGAAACCAAGTATGTCATGGTGCCAGTTGCTCCACAATTGAATATCCATGGCCCGCTTGCTTTGGGCCATATGAGCTGATCCATTAACAAATGGTGGGCACTCTAAACACTTTTGCACAGTTTAGTGATTATCTTTAAACTTATTTTACACAGTTTACCATATTCATTTTCTAATATTAAATCATCTATTGACGAGTTTTCATCACTAAAGTAAGAGGATTAGGAACATACCTCACTTGATGCTTGAGCTACTAGACATGTTTCGTTGTTGACTTTCTCATCATCTTCTTCACCGCTATCACTCCAAGAACCTCCGACAAATGCTTTTTGGTTCTTGTCTTTTGGTGGTTTTGGACATTCTCTAATAAGATGATTCGGGTCGCCGCATCTAAAGCATTTTCTATCACTTTTACCATTTTTGTCATCACGACTTCTTTGGAATTCTTTTTATCGTTCCGAGGTTGTCTCACAAATCTACCTCTTCTCTTAAAGAACTTCTTGAAGTCTCTTACCACCATGGAGTATTCTTCGTCTTCACTTTCGAAAGTCAAACACTCTTCATCACTAGATTCTTTCTTAGCCTTTAAAGCAAGAGATTTCCTTTCAATTTTTGCTTTGACTATTTCAGAATCTTTCTCGATGATCATTTCGTGAACTTTGAGGTTCTCGATAAGTTCATCAAGAGATAGTGATGTTAAGTCTTTTGACTCTTCAATTGCTGTGACCTTTGCTCTCCATTTAGGATGTAGAGCCTTAAGAAATTTCCTAACATAGTTCTTGCTAGAATAACATTCATCAAGAGCTTTTAGACTAGTGATAATAGTATTAAATCTAACAAAAATACTATCTATAGATGCGCATTTAGAAATGACGAATTGTTCATATTGTTGAACCAAAAGGTTGATCTTATTATCTTTGACTTGATTATTACCTAGGTGGCTGATTAACAATGTTTTCTAAAAAAAATTCCGTATTACACATGAAAATTCTTTCATATTCTTTTTTAGGCAAAGCATTATAATTAAACATTTTCGCTTCATTATTTTTCGCAAGTCTCTTTTTAAGATCATCGCTTTGTTTTTCAAAAGGGATAACCTCATCTAATTTGGTTTTTGGATTTTGTTGAATGGGTTGAAAATCACCGTTGGTAATAACATGCCAAAGATCTAGATCTTTTGATTTAACATATGTCTCGAATCTATTTTTCTAATAAATAAAACTATCACTTTCAAAGAGTGGTGGTCTTTGCATAGATTGCCCTTCTAGATATTTGTCGGAATCCATAGATCAATCCAAGCTTTAAAATACAGTATATTTTAAAAATCTTGAGTGACCTTGGCTCCTGATACCAATTGTGGAAACTAGAAGGGGGGGTTGAATAGTTTACAGGTTCGTTTTCGTTTTAAAACTTTGCTTTCAAAATACTTAGATTCGAGTAGTATGTTTAACCAACCAACAATATGAATCAACCAAGTAAATATCTAAACTAATAGTAAATAACAATCACAACAATATAAAGAGATGAGAGAAGGAACAATCAAACCAAGACACCAAGATTTATAGTGGTTCGGCTACGAAGCTCTTCTTCGCCCTACTCCACTCCCCGAGTATCCTACTCGAGATTTCACTATGTCAACAAGCTCCCTTCAGGCGGAGAAAACCGTTTACACGTCGCTTACGTTATTTTCCGACACTAAGCTAAATGTCGAGTCTTAATCTTAGCTAGAACCAATCTACCACTTTACAATCAATACACGATCACTAGATCTACACTATCGGATTTACACAATATCCGAATCACAAAAATATAGAAGATATTTACAATAGAGATTTGATACTTAGAAGAATGAGGAGAGATCACTAATCAACACTTCGTTTCTTGACGAATACGAGTGTTCTTCTCTTGCACTTGAATGAGAGGGAAGAGATGAGAAGAAGAGATTAGATCACTTGAAACAAGATCAAGAGATGTTAGTGATCAAGATATTTAGTGAGAGAAAGAATGTTTTTAGAGAGAGAAAGAAGTGTGAGAAAATTCATGCAAAGAGGTCTAATTTTCTGCAAGGGATGAAGCAGTATTTATAGGTAGGAAAATCCAACGGTCACTGGCGGCGGTCCCGGCTGTCCCAGATATATAAGGGGGCCGCCAGGCCTATAAGGGGGCCGCCAGTAGACCCCGCTCTCTTTTTTGTCTTTTTGTGGGAAAGGTTGTATCTGGTATAGAAGCTTCCGTTTTGGGGGGAAAATTTGAATTTCAAATTTTAAGTTTTTAATAAAACTTTTTTTTTTAATTAGAAAATATTTTGTATAATTAATTTTGTGAAATTCTTTTGTAAAAATGTAATGGATAAGAGAAATATATTTTCTTGATCACTAATCATGCTTAATGATTTGTTTGTTCATACCTTAAGTGATTACTAATCTTAGAAATGGAATTTTATGATTAATAATTTGTAAACGTTTAATTTTATCGTAAATGTTTTTACATTTTGTTATTATCAAAACGTTGAGAGGTCGAAAAATATAAATAACGTTTTTAGACATTATTTGTATTGACACTACTTTTATAAAACCCCTTTTTATCGTAAATTTGTAAAATGCATAACTCCTTCGTTATAATTTTGTGTTTTGTGTTCTTTACATATTTGGATTCCTCATAAGATGTGCTATCCCAGAAAAATATACATATATTTTTATTAGGTTCGAACAGTAGTAGTTTTTATAAAAACACTTTTTATTGTAATCTTGCAAAAATCATAACTTCTTCGTTATAGCTTCGTTTTTCGAGTTCTTTATATCTTGAATTCCTTATGAAATGTACTATCATAATAAAATACTTGCAAAATTTATTACACGTTCGAATTGTTACAGAATGACAAACTGTTACGAAAATAAGTTTTATGAACTTATTTTATATACTTTCATACTTTCAAATTATAACAAGTCCTCTACTTTACTTATTAACACATCTTTCATATATATTAAGTCCTCTAATTATTGTTCATGATTTTATGTCTAATGAAATGTCCTCATAATCTTTTATTTATAAACTTTTATAAATAAACTTTCAATGATTTAATTCATAAACCAAATCTATAAATTAACTAACACTTATATAAAGTCTTTTCTTGTGTTCTATCATTTTTTTAACATCATATAATCATATGAAAAATGTAATTTGAATTTATGTATAAGACCATTTATTTTATAAACTTATAAAATAACCTAGATGGTGAAGAACAATATAACAAATATATATAAACATGTAAATGAAGTATTAGAAAATATTAGGGTTGTGAATTAGACCTTAGAAGAGTAGATGATAATGATACACAAATCTAAACCCAAGTATTTCACCAAATACTTAACAAGAAAACCCTAGTTTCTTTTATAAATGCCCTAGATTTTCTCTTGATTAACCCTTGTATAAATAACCAACCAAGCTTCCAAAATACTTTGTAACACCTTAGATATGCCTAATATCAACCCTTGTATATTTGCAATACTTGAAAAATCAAAACTATGATTTATTTATGAGGGGTGTTTCAAGCCGTGAGCTATAGGGTGCAAAAGGGAGAGTTTTAGTTTGAGTTCTTGCTTGAAAATGTTAAGTGTGTGTAAGTGTTGCTTTATGGCATGTATTTATAGGCTAGAAGAGTGGTAAAACCACTTCACAAAACTACTAAACACATAGGAGGGGGGACGGTTTACTAGAGTTTAGGGTTATGGCTTTGTGGATTAAATATTACTAGGTTGTAAGATATGCATGGTATGTGTAAGACAACAATGTTTTGTGTAAGAATGATGTGATCAAACAATCAAGCATGTACCACTTTGGCTTCTTTTCCTTGTAATCAGCCGATTCAACAAGAGTAGGAGGCAAGGGTGTTTTGTTTAGTGGTTTAACTAGTTCCTACCTTTAAGGGTTTATCTTATGGGTAAAGAATATAGTTGTTTAAGTGTTAGTGGATGATTTGGATTTAATTTTGAACGAGCATGAAGTGTTTATGCAATATTCATCTAGTATGCATGTACAAACAAGTTTGTAATATATTTTTGGGTATTGGGTATAATTGTGGGTATTTGTTGAAGTATAGGTGGGTTTATGGGTTCCCATGCATGCATAATGGTGTTTTATTGCGAAAGGTAGACGATTTACGTAACGAATAAAAAATAAATAGTAAACAGTCACTAATTATCATCTTAATAATTATATAACACTTATTGAACGTAAACTTTTATTTGTTTGATGCCCGTTTACGTTGAATGATGATTTTTAGTTTACGCGATTTAACTTAACGATAAAAATGAAAAGTAAACGCATAAAAGTCTAAAAATAAATAATTGAATATGTGAAGTCGTAAAATGACCTGAAATAACGGATTATTACAGTCTTCCCCCGATAAAGGAGCCTTGTCCGTAAGGCTCAAGATGTGGCACTTGTCAAGGGTGCGGTTTTTGTGAAGAGATGCAGATACTTCTCTCGAAATTGATCTTCACTTTCCCAGGTGAACTCAGGACCTCTCCTAGAGTTCCACCAAACCTTGATAATTAGAATACGACTTTGCTTCAACTGTTTGACCTCACGATCCATGATCTTTACTGGTTCTTCAACAAAGTGAATCTTGTCATCAATATGTATTTCATCTAACGGAATTGCCAACGGCTCGTCGGATAAACACTTATTTAAATTGGATATGTGAAACGTTCTATGAACCTTGCTTAGCTCTTGAGGAAGTTCTTGTCTATAAGCAATGGTTCCCACTTTGGCAACATCTTGAAAGGTCCAATATACCCCGGGTTCAACTTCCCTCGTTTGCCAAAACGGATAACCCCTTTCCAAGGTGATACCTTCAACATGACTCTGTCACCAACTTGAAATTTGAAAGGCTTACGCCTCACATCGGCGTAACTCTTCTGGCGATCACGAGCGGCTTGAATTCTGCTCTTGATTTGAATGATCTTTTTGGTTGTCTCTTGAATAATTTCTAGACCGGTGAGCTGAGTGTCTCCGACCTGGGCCCAACAAACAGGCGATCGACACTTCCAACCATAAAGTGCCTCAAATGGGGCAACTTTAATGCTAGTGTAATAACTGTTGTTGTATGAAAATTTGATTAGCGGTAAGTGTCTATCCCAACCATTCCCAAAGTCTATCACGCAAGCGCGTAACATATCTTCTAGTGTCTGAATGGTTCTTTCGCTTTGTCCATCGATCTGCGGATGGTAGGCAGTACTCATATCTAAACGAGTACCCAAAGCCTTTTGAAATGCCCTCCAGAAATTTGACGTGAATCTACCGTCATGGTCACAAATGATCGAGACTAGTATTCCATGTCTCGTGACTACTTCTTTCAAGTATAGTCTTGCCAATTTGTCCATAGAGTCATTTTCCCTCATCGGTAAAAAGTGTGCAGACTTAGTAAGACGGTCTACAATCACCCAAATGGTATCATAACCACTTGACGTCTTAGGGAGCTTGGTGATAAAATCCATGGTGATATTGTCCCACTTCCATTGGGGAATCTCAGGTTGCACCAACAAACCAGATGGTTTTTGGTGTTCAGCTTTGACCTTTAAGCATGTCAAACACTTGCTAACATAAGTGGCGATATCGGCCTTCATGTTAGGCCACAAGTATAATTTCTTCATGTCCTGGTACATCTTGTCGGAACCCGGATGAACATAATATTTTGACTTGTGGGACTCATGCATAATCAAGGTCCTCAGATCACCATAATATGGTAACCAACTCCTGTTATTTAAAAATAGAATTCCGTCAGTACGGGGTTCTAACTTTTCCTTTGGGAGATCCTTCCTGATCATACCTCCTACGTCTTTAGCTCTGAAGTTTTTCGATTTCATTGCTTCTATCTGAGCTTCCAAAATTTTCCTAGGGAGATCCAAACCAATAGTCATAACCAAGGCTCGAACCCGTAATGGTTTAATCCGTTCTTTACGGCTTAAAGCATCAGCCACTATGTTTGCTTTCCCTGGGTGATAACGAATTTCACAATCGTAATCACGAAGCAGCTCCAACCAACGACGTTGCCTCACGTTCAACTCCTTTTGATCAAGAATGTGTTGTAAACTTTTGTGGTCAGTGAACACAATACACTTTGTTCCGTACAGATATTGTCTCTAAATATTTAGCGCAAACACTACTGCTCCTAACTCCAAATCATGAGTCGTATAATTCTTCTCATGGATCTTCAGTTGACGTGATGCATAAGCAATCACCTTCTCGTTTTACATTAAGACAACACCTAATCCTTTATGTGAAACATCGCAATAAACAATAAAGTTCTTGGCTCCTTCAGGTAAAGCCAAGATAGGTGTGCTACACAATTTCTCCTTCAATAATTGAAAATCTTTTTATTCCTTTTCACCCCAATCAAAATTGACCTTTTTTTAGTAAGATTGGTCATTGACTTGGCGATCTTCGAAAATCCTTCAATGAACCTTCGATAATAACCAGCGAGACCTAAAAATCGATGAATCTCCATTGGTATCTTAGGAGATGCCCAATCTTTAATAGACTCGATCTTGACGGGATCCACGTGAATACCCTGACTGTCAATCACGTGACCAAGGAATTGTACTTTGGGAATCCAAAATTCACACTTAGAAAATTTGGCATACAACTCATCCTTCTTAAGAAACTCCAAGATTAACTTGAAATGCTCTTCATGATTTTGCTTGCTCTTTGAGTAGATCATAATATCATCAATAAAGATAATTACGAATTTTTCCAGATATGGTTTGCACACTCGATTCATGAGGTCCATTAATACAGCCGGTGCGTTCGTCAAACTAAAAGACATAACTTGAAATTCATAATGGTTGTAACGAGTTCTGAATGCGGTATTCGGAATGTCTTCTTCATGAAATCGCAGTTGATTATAACCCGACCTCGGATCGATCTTTGAGTAGACACTCGACCCTTAAAGTTTATCGAATAAATCGTTAATTCTTGAAAGCGGATAACGGATCTTCACCGTTAGCTTATTTAATTCCTGGTAATTGATGCACATCCGAAATGATCCATCCTTCTTCTTGACAAACAAGACTGGAGCTCCCCAAGGTGAGGAACTGGGTCTTATAAAGCCTTTGTCGAAAAGTTCCTGCAGTTGATCCGAAAATTCTTTCATTTCGGACGGAGCCAATAGATAAGGTGCCCGTGCTACATGTGCAACACCAGGTACCAAATCAAGTTCAAATTCCACACTGTCGGGCTGGTGGAATACCCATCAAAGTCCTCAAGAAAAACTTCGGGAAAGTCTCGAACAATTGGTACGTCTTCAAGTCGTTTCTCCTTCGACTTGTCTTCAGCCTTCTTTGCGGTAATATGTGCCAAAAAGACATGACATCCTTTTAGCAAATACTTCTGGGTTTTGCTGCACGAGATGATGTTTAACCGAGACTCGTGTCTGTTGTTGCTTATGTCACCATGAAAAATTAAAATTTCATTTCCATAGGGAACACGAACGAGTTTCTCATCACAGACAATTACAACATAATATTTTGTTAACCAGTCCATACCAATTATGACATTAAAGCTACCGAGCTCTACGGGAATTAAATCGATGTTGAATGGATGATTCAGAAAATTTAGTGTGCAACCCTGTATAAGTGTATTAACCTCAGTTATTTTACCGCCAGCTAACTCGACGTCATTACCATGATCTAGTGTAGTTGGAATGATATCAATAAGAGAACTAAATGCAGTAGACATGAAACTCCTATCGGCACCAATATCAAATAAAATCGAAGCATAACGGTTGTTTAGGATGAACGTACCCATAACGACGTTGGAGTTTGGGTTTATCCCTGTCGTGCCCACAACATAATCCCTTGCCACAGCATTACCATTCCCAGCTTGATTTCCCTAATTCTTGTTTTTCAACTTTAGGCAGTCTTTCTTGTAATGCCCCTGAACCCCACATTCATAACAAGTGACACCCGCTGAGTGTTAGTGTTAGCAGCAACACCCCTACAATCATGGGCCAGATGACCAACTTTCTTGCATTTGTTGCACCTTTGTGCACACTGCCCTTCTTGATGTTAGTTGCATTTAAGGTACAGAGGTTTAGATCCCCCGTACACTTTCTTTTACTCAGGCCCAGCAGTATAGGCCCTTACCACATTATGCCTTTTGAAAGGATGTTGTTGGTTCTGGTTGTTCCTTAAAGTGTCATCAAGTTTCCTTTTGTTTTCATCCCGACGGTCAGCTAAACTATGGATATTCTAATCCATCAGTTCAATGGCAAACTCGATTGCATCCTGCATTGTCTTTGGCTTAGAAGCCATCACACTTCCCTAAATCATGTCAGGGAGTCCACCGACATACTTCTCGACCTCATCTGATTCTTCAGGAAACATTCTCGAACACATCCGTGCTAACTCTTGGAAACGTTGGTTATAACTCAACACATCAGTACCCTTGACTTTCAGATTCTAGAGTTCAATCTCTAGCTTTTTGATCTCGCCTCTTGGGCAATATTTGGCGGTCATCATCTTCTTCAATGTTTTCCATGACATTCCGTATGTAGCATCATGACCAACAGTCTTCACGTGGGAATTCCACCACGTCAGAGCATTGCCAAGAAGAGTGCAGGTAGCAAACTTGATCTGGCACGCGACGGTGCAGTTGCTGATATGGAACACAGAATCCATCTTCTCAAACCACTGAGTTAAGATAACAACTCCTTCAATACCTTTGAAATTTAAGGGTTGGCATTTCAAGAAGTCAATGTAAGTGCACTTGCTAGCAGCTCGCTCTGTCCTTTTGCTACTAGTTCCCGAATCATGGTTGTCATTACCATTTCTACTGGTTCTGTTTGGTTTAATTTCTTCCAATGCATCAGCAACTCCTTGGGCTATTAGTGCCTTAATCTGAGCATCGGTCATAGGTGCGGGGGTGGTTGTTGCAGCGGTTCTCTTTGGTGGCATTTTCTTCAAATCATAAGAAAATATAATACACGTTAGATTTCATACAATCATAAACGCGACATGACATATGCATAATAAATAACATGAGATCACAACACACAGTGAAATATACAACTGAAGTGAAATCAATAATGACATAAATAAATCAACATTCATACATAACAACATAGATAATCATACATGATAGTTCTGATTACAACATGATCAGTACAGATGAGATACAAAATGAAACTATGGTCCTAAGGCAATGCTAGCTGGGAGTTACCCATAATACTTAACATGTCATACAAGATAGCTAAACAATGACAAAAGATCCATACAGCTTACAAGCTGGGAGTTACCTATAAAACTTAGAAGGTATACATGATAGCTAACAAATGATATAATACTAACAGCTACTACCAGCATCAGCTGGTCTATCCTGAGGTCCTGCCTATGCAATGCGTACAAGCTCTCTGAACCTGTCGTACTCATGCTGAATGTGGCTTGTTAGTCTGTCCTCATCTCTACTCCTCTGCCTCTGTAGTACATTGACATCTCTCTGCAAGGCTCTAATCTGGGCCTCCATGGCCTGGCTCCTGCTCTCAGAGTGAGCCAATGCCTAACAGGAATTAGCAGCCTCACGCTCATAAGAAGAAGCCATCGAGCTAAAGTATCTCCTCTCTCTAGTAAACAAAGAAACCTAAGCTCTCAGCAAAGCTTAGTCATCCTGTGCGTCCTCACAATGCACCTAAAGCTCATGAGTCTTTTGCCTCTGAGTAGTAACATGATCTGTAACCCTCTTATTGACTACCCCCCACGGCGGTCATCGCTTTACTCTCAGAAGCACGGATACTAGCATCTATAGTATCGATAAATCCATAGTCAACTATATGGGATAAAGTATGTCCAGCCTGCCTAGTAGCAGCAGCTGATGAACTCTCCTCAACCTCAAACCTACCAGTGGGAGTAGTGAAACGAGCTCTCTTCTGAAGCGGCATGTCCGCCTCAGGAAGATCATCTCTATGAGTAGTAGATGGTAGCAACAGGGGTGTGATGGTATCTTTGATGGATGGTGGGTGGATGGTGATGCAGCTCTCAACTGAATCCTAGCTGCTCTGTAGCCCAATGGTGCCTTAGCATAGGTAGGGCTTGTATGGGTAGGTGGTGATGGTAGTGGTAATGATGGTGAGGGAATCTAGGGGAGTGGAGATGATATTAGAGTAAGTGGAGATGGTGGTGGTGATGGAAGTGTAGGTGCAGAAGCATATTAAGCAATGAGTGCCTCAGCAGCAACTAACATCTGTGTCTGGGGTCGGACAAATATCCTAGCCCTGCGAGATCTAGGTGATGGTGGTGTGGGTGCAGACTTGTTCGTCTCAAATGCCACTGTATCCTTAGCTGAGGAGACAGGGTCAACAACATGCAATGCAGTGGACTCAATCGGAGCTATATACTCCTCCTCCTCCTCGTCCTCCTCAACATCCTCCTCCTGCTTATCATCATCATCATCATCATCATTGTCATCATCATCGTCATCATCTCCTCTGTCAGCAGGATACTTAGCAGGATCCTCCTCGGGATCCTCTACTGGATCCTCCTTCGGATCGGAGTCAGCAACATAGCCTGGTGATAGGGATGTAGGTGAAGGATCATCTAGTAAAGGTTGATCCTCAATAGGTGCCTCAACGTCAGATGGTACCAAGTAATCTGGGTACTCAGGCTCAGGTGCATAGTCTGGAGAAAGCGGTGCCTGCTTTGGCTCCTCAAGGCCATGCACATAGTCCGGTAAAGGTAGGTGCTCAGGACCCGACACATAGTCTGGAGATGGTGGTGCCTCAAACTCAGCTAGATCCATCAAATGAAACCCCCATGGTGGTAAGTCCGAATCGTAATATATGGATGTGTAAGTGACTGTGGATGAAGACATGACTGCTGAAACAATAAAATAAACTTATATAAGTATATTATATAAGACCAGTAGTAATATACGTAATATAATATAATCACGTATATTAATCATGTAAGCATCTAGTATAACCAATTAATGCAAACAACTAGTGTATGTATGTCTCGTGAAAAACTTTTGTATGATGCAATGTTTGAAAACAGTTATTGTCCAAGTAAAAACATTTGACATGGTTCTCTATAACCTTGGCTCTAGATACCAATATGTAACACCCCCAAATTGGTTCGCAACGGAATAAGGGTCCGGGGTGTTACTTCATAGATCAATAGTACAAGATATGAGAGAACGACCTCTAAATGAGTCGTTTGAAAAAGATACATTGGATTTAATAAAATTGTTTGTTACAAAAGCTCATAGCTTAACTTGTTCATTCTTTAAAATGTAAAGATTTTAATACATAACAAATATCCCCAAAATGTAATGCACCCAAATCTTTATAGCAATGTGACTTCAAAATGATGACCACCAATGTATCCTTGTTTCTTGTACCTTATTGACCTGAGAAAAACATGCTTTAAAACGTCAACATAAAGTTGGTGAATTCATAGGTTTAAGTAATGTATAAAGTAGGACCATAAGATTTCAAAGTGTATGACTATTGTAACACATACAATATCACAAAATGTAATTACGCTTGCGCTAAGCTCATGACACTGAAGCTACAACATGTATGTGTGCATATTCCAATAATATGCCCGTGTAGATGTTCAACCCGCAACATCCAAAGTCCGACATGGTATACGTTCGTCGTTTCGGTACCGCTGAAACTAGTGAGCGCTACTCACCCGAACGGGAATGTCAATCCTAAATAGATCTATTTATAATACTCACGCTTACACCAAGTAATTGACAGTTCATGATTCATAGGCATAGTGGGTTTTAGCTACTTAGGTAAACTCGTAATTTGTTTGAAAGTGTACTTGCGTCCAAATGTAAAACAATGCAGGTTTCTCACCCCAAAAGTTGTAAATTCATTGTAATAAAATAAAATGGGGCTATGAACTCACCTTTGGTGAATGAATTGATTATCTAAATCAAATAGTGTAAAGCGTCTTGGCAAATCCGAATGCAACTAATTAAGTATAGGTCGTATGAGTGTCATGTATTTAATATAAATACATCAATATATTTTTATAGAGTTACATCACCATCTAAATATCTTTATTTAATTTATAAACTCGAAACAATATTTAAATTGTACTTGTAAGATACGTGCTCATGTATTTGTATTTGTAAAAATATCATCCTTGTCCAACTATTGATTATTTGTTAAAAATACTTGATTTAATATTTTTTTATTATTTATATAATGATATCATATAAATAGTTTAATTGTTTCATAAAATAATTTTTTATAAAAATATACTTGTCTTTATAATTTCTAATTAAATATCCATACATCCAAAAATTATGAAGATCGGAAGGTTTAAGTAAAACGTCGTTTCGGACAACTTTGTAGTTTTATACTTTGGCCGAATCGGAATAGAAGGTCCTCAAAATTACTGTTTTCAGTTTCTGCAGTTTTTATATATATACTTTTTGAAAACTTTAGGAATATATAACTTTATCATTTTAGCTTCGTTTTACGTGTTCTCTATATGTACGAAATCGTAATTAATTAATCTAACATATAGAAATGTTTATAGAATTTATACTGTTGTGAAACAGTAGCAGTTTTTATAAAAACACTTTTTATCATAAATTTGACAAATGCATAACTCCGTTATAATTTCGTTTTTCATGTTCTTTACATATTTGGATTCCTTATAAGATGTAATATCCTAGAAAAATATCCATATATTTTTATTAGGTTCGAACAGTAGTAGTTTTTATAAAAATACTTTTATAATAACACTTTTTATCGTAATCTTGCAAAAATCATAACTTCTTCGTTACAGCTTTGTTTTTCGAGTTCTTTATTTGCTTGGATTCCTTATGAAATGTACTATCATAATAAAATACTTCAGATTTTATTACACGTTCAAATTGTTACAGAATGACAAACTGTTACGAAAATAAGTTTTAAAAACTTATTTTATATACTTTCATACTTTCAAATTATTACAAGTCCTCTACTTTACTTATTAACACATCTTTCATATATATTAAGTCCTCTAATTATTGTTCATGATTTTATGTCCAATGAAATGTCCTCATAATCTTTTATTTATAAACTTTTATAAGGAAACTTTCAATGATTTAATTCATAAACCAAATCTATAAATTAACTAACACTTGTATAAAGTGTTTTCTTGTGTTCTATCATTTTTTAACATCATATCATCATATGAAAAATGTAATTCGAATTTATGTATAAGTCCATTTATTTTATAAACTTATAAATAACCTAGATGGTGAAGAACAATATAACAAATATATATAAACATGTAAATGAAGTATTAGAAAAGATTAGGGTTATGAATTAGACCTTAGAAGAGTAGATGATAATGATACACAAATCTAAACCTAAGTATTTCACCAAATACTTAACAAGAAAACCCTAGTTTCTTTTATAAAAACCCTAGATTTCCTCTTGATTAACCCTTGTATAAATAACCAACCAAGCTTATAAAATACTTTGTAACACTTTAGATATGCCTAATATCAACCCTTGTATACTTGCAATACTTGAAAAATCAAAACTATGATTTATTTATGAGGGGTGTTTCAAGCCATGAGCTATGGGGTGCAAAAGGGAGAGTTTTAGTTTGAGTTCTTGCTTGAAAATGTTAAGTGTGTGTAAGTGTTGCTTTATGACATGTATTTATAGGCTAGAAGAGTGGTAAAACCACTTCACAAACTACTAAACACATGGGGGGGGGGGACGGTTTACTAGAGTTTAGGGTTATGGCTTTGTGGATTAAATATTGCTAGGTTGAAAGATATGTATGGTATGTGTAAGACAATAATGTTTTATGTAAGAATGATGTGATCACACAATCAATTATGCACCACTTTGGCTTCTTTTCCTTGTAATCAATCGATTCAACAAGAGTAGGAGGCAATGGTGTTTTGTTGTGTGGGTTAACTAGTTACTACCTTTATGGGTTTATCTTATGGGTAAAGATATAGTTGTTTAAGTGTTAGTGGATGATTTGGATTTAATTTTGAATGAGCATGAAGTGTGTTTGCAATATTCAGCTAGTATGTATGTATAAACAAGTTTGTAATATATTTTTGGGTATTGGATATAATGGTGGGTATTTGTTGAAGTATATGTGGGTTTATGGTTTCCTATGCATGCATAATAGTGTTTTATTGTGAAATGTAGACGATTTACGTAACGAATAAAAATAAATATTGAACAGTCAATAATTATCATCTTAATATTTATATAATACTTATTGAACGTAAACTTTTATTTGTTTGATGTCCGTTTACGTTGAATGATGATTTTTAGTTTACGCGATTTAACTTAACGATAAAAATTAAAAGTAAACGCGTAAAAGTCTAAAAATAAATAATTGAATATGTGAAGTCATAAAATGACCTGAAATAACGGATTGTTACAAACCAGGCACCGGGCGTGGTTAAACCCGAAATAGGAGGCAATGTGAATTTCAAAATCAAGAGTCAATTCATGCGAGAATTGAGGGAGGACACCTTTTTCGGAAACAAGAATGGCGATTCTCCTAAGCATGTAGAGCGAATTTTAGACATCGTTAGCTTATTCAACATTCTAGGAGTATCACACGATGCTGTCATACTACGCGTTTTTCCCATTACACTCACTGGAGCCGCTAAAAGATGGGTGGACAGACTTTCTCCAGGAACCGTCGATTCCTGGTATCTCCTTAAAAAAGCCTTTATCCAAAGGTACTGCCCGCCATCCAAAACCGCTAAGAAGCTTGAAGAAATCCGCAACTTCAAGCAGGAAGGTGATGAAACATTATACCAAGCTTGGGAATGGTATAATGACTTGTCTTATAGATGCCCAACCCATGACATCAATAGCCATCAAAAGGTGAACATCTTCTACAATGGTCTCGGCACTATGAACCGTCAATTGCTTGACTCTCAAGGGTCAATTCCTGGCATGACACCTGCTCAAGCATTAACGGTAATCCAGACTATGGCTGACCACTCTCAAAAGTGGCATGATGGTTCATCTAGCAGGAATATAGATAGTAGTAGTAATTCTAAAGGGATCGCTGCTATTGTAAACACACTTTATAGCCTAGGTCGTGACATGAAGAAACTTAAGGAGAATGTGTACGCTATTCAAGTAGGATGTCAGACCTACGAAGGGGCTCACCTCGACAAGGAGTATCCTCTAAAAGAAGAAATTAAGAGCTTTGAAGAGGTTAAATATGGCGAGTTTGAACCTTCCTCACCTTTCAGTAATGGAGCTAAATATCATGTAGCCCCGCCTAGATACTACACACGTATTGACAATCGCCCATCATTTAGAGAAAAAAGGCCAATCTTGGAGGAGCTTATGAATAAACACCTAGAGGAGTCAACACGAAGAAGAGCTGAGATGGAAGAGTGTGTGAAGAAACTCCAGGAGAATGAAAAGATTAATACTCAAAATCAAAGCGCTTTTCTTAAAAATCTAGAAACCCAAATTGAGCAGCTGACAAAAGAGTTTCACGCAAAAACTGCTAGTGAAGTGAACAATTCATCATTTGACCAATGCAAGGCAGTTTACACCGACAAAGAGGCACCACTTAACAATGAAATTAACAAACCCCATGAAGTATCTTTTGTTCAAGAAGAAGGTGTGTCATCAAAAGTCTTGCCATGCCAACTACCACCAAAAGAGTTGAATCTAGGGAATTTCACTCTTCCCTACGCTATTGGAAGTTAAAATTTTTATGCTATGGCAGATTTAGGCGAGGATATTAATGTCATACCTAAATCCATGTTTGAATACCTAAAACTAGCTAGACTTAAGAAAACCAACATGCTAGTTGAAATGGTTGATATGACGAAAAGGGCTCCAATAGGAATAGTTGAAAACGTCCTTGTTAAGATCGATAAGTTTTTATTTCCATTAGATTTTGTGTTTATAGATATGTTAAACACGCGTAATGAAACCATGATTCTTGGGAGACCATTTCTAGCAACTATTCATGCCGAGATAGATGTCTTTAACAAAGAAATCTCTTTAGGAATTAGGAATGACAGGGTTACTTTCGATATGGACAAGAAAATTCATAATTTCACGACCCCTGTAGGAAAGACTTATATGATAAACTCAATTCATAATGATGAATTTCCTTCTCATAGTAATGCTCTATCAAATAAGTCTTCAAGGTTTGAGAAATCTGAAAATTTGCATAATGAGAACAACTATATACATGAACGAAGTAGCAAGAAGACAAGGATACTTAAAGCTGACACAAACCTCCATAGCACGCATTTCTATAAACCTGTTAAGCAAATTTGCAATGGAATACTCAAGGTTTGGCCGACATGTGACCCAACCATGAAGACATGTAACGGGGGAATTGAAATCTATGGGATGAATAAAGAAGGAGTTTTAAAATTATGGTACTGTTACCTTGATGGTGATAGGGAAAGTATAAAATGGAATGGTTTATCATTTCCTGAATTCCTCTTAGTTAAGTACAAGGAAGCCCAGGAGAAAGAGTTAATTTGGGACAATAGGTATGCGGAATGGTGCAACGAAAACTCGAGCCCAGACACACCCACTTCAAGGTTTACTTCAGTCCAGGAGGATTATAAACCTAGACCAAAGGACTATCCTTTCAAAGATTGGTTATTAACAAAGGTGGGACACACTGAAGTGAGTGAACCAGTAAGAGAGCACTATTAAAAACATGGCTCATCAATTGCTTTCAAGAAGAGATAGTCAAAGATCCACGTTCAAGGAGTTTTGACGACGATAAGTGGATGTTCGATTTAGAAATTGACCAATTAGCTGGCGAGTATGAATTATGGATAGGAAAGAAAGGACATATGCTAAATGAAATATGGGAAAATTGCAAGAAAGTACAAGGGGATAATACATATTGGTGGTATGATAAAAAATCAGGAGAGGAGGAAAGACAAGAAATTAGAGTTAACATAGAAGGGTATGATCCACCAAGGGTCCATGTAGAATCTTTCGAAATAAAAAGATACTCATTTGACAGTAGCCAAAGTTTCATTTGTGTCACTAAAGAATTGATGGATGCTTTACCATTGGGAAGAGAAAACAGATCAAGGTTCAGGGAGATGATCCGTAAGGAAGTGGACAGTGGAAGGAAGGTCCATAGAAAGACGTAGTTTCATCTTGAGTATAACTTAAAGACTCTATAATAAACAAAAGTGCTTGTCGGGAGACAACACGTCTTTTATTTTCTGCATTTTAGTTGGTTTGTTGGTTTCTCACTTGATTTTGCAGGTTCTCACAGCAAGGTATTGGAATTCGAGGTCTCCTCGACTCGTTTTCATGTGGTAAAAAGGTTCTGTCTGGGCGTAACCACCTTGGTTACGCTATAATAGATGCATTTATGGAGTAATCTCCTATCTGAGTTACGCCATAACCTTTCTTAAATTCGAATTTTCAAATTTTACAGCGACATGATTACGGCATAACCAAACCCATGATTACGCCGTAACCACTTTCTGAAAACCTGAAATAAGTTTGAAACTTTTTCAAAACCATGTATAATTAAATGAACTTTGTGGGTATGTTCTCTCGAAACCCTCATGAGACTTCACTCGTCTACTTGGGCCACCAAGTGGTTTAAAAGGTTTGTTGCATATGCTAAATGCAACCGTGATTCCTACGAAAGTGAGTTAGTTTGTCCTGTATAATTTCGTTTTGAATGGTTAATGCTTTTAAGTTTGTTTATTGATTTTAGGGGATACGAGATTGCTCAGGATACAAGGATCAAGAGTTCGTCTCTTGCGATTATAACTTGAAGTAAAGAGCAATGCTCAGGGGATTCTCTTGTTCTAAATTCTACTCTTATTCTTTAGTTTTCATTTCCTTAATTGTACAATTGAGACATTGTACAAATCAAGTGGGGAGATGGGAGTAGAATTACCGCTTGACCTATATTTGCCTTTTTTCTAGTTTAATTTGAAAAATTAAGCCAATTTAAAAAAAATTGACATGTTTTTCCTAATAAACTAGAATTAATCTTTGCTGAGCGCACTATTATCATTTGATTCAATTGGTGAGGTTAAGTCTATTATTCCATTTTCATCTATTATACATAAATCCACCAAATATATGAGTGTGCCGGTAGTATTGTAGACTTTAGAACTTGGCATGTACATCATTTCGAGACCTAATAGATTAGTTGGAATAGACAGTTCAAGAATGCAACATCTTAGGAATTCACCCAAACAACCTATATGTGTGTGTTTATCGACTTGTTACACTGACTTGTCGATCTCCCGTGTGAAAACCCATGTTTACACTCAATTTTAGTGCAAGATACCCCTAGATCACCTTGTTAAGCCAATCCATGTTTAAAACCCCTTTATGTATCGTTACACCCTTTCGCCTTAGCCAACCCTATAGTCTAAATCTTCTTTGTGTTGAAATACCTGGCTGCTTAAGTCCATTGGTTCGGGAAAATAGGTTCACGACCCTGACACGAAGACACGGAGGGAATTACGGCGGACGACGGAACGGAACCGGGTACGAGCGGGTGACGGAGACCTGGACAGGAGAACGTACGGGAACGACGAACTGTACGCTACGTACGAGAACAGAGGGTACGCGAGTCCGCGGAGCAGGCGCTCGGGGACGCGGGTACAGCGGGTACGGAGTAGCTGGACGATACTGCGGGTGACTACGGGTGGGCGGGACGCGACGGGGCTCGGACGCCGGCATACGTACGGGATATACCGCCGACGGCTACTGTGCGCGAGGGGGGGGGACGCGACGCGAGGTACGCGGGGGATCACGCCGATACGAGACGAGGACGACGCGGTACCAGAATACTAACTTACGTACGAACTGGGAGGGCCGGAGTACAGGTACGGGAGGTACGGTACCGAACGGGACGGCCTCGCGGGATAATACACCGAAGAATACGAACCACAGGAATACGACCGGCGAACATACGCGTTACACAGACGGACCGCGATACGAACGCGGGGAGACGACCGTACAGTACGGTACGGACGTTCCCGCGACTGCGTACGTATACAGACGCGTGTACGTCCTACGCGCTGTCGGACGACGCACGACGTCGATAACGACAACGTACGTACGATTTACGCGAGGACGACAGTACGTACGCACCAGGACTATAAAACTAATTACGACGCGTACAGTACTGTACGAGCAACCATTACGACGTACGTACGCGCGTACGAGTAACCAAAGACGCCGCATTTAAACGGGGTACGACAGTGCCTACGTACAAGACACGATACTTACGAACGCCGCGTACGCGCAGCGTCTACTTACTTACGTACGGTACGACGATACGACACCGGTCGGCCGATAATCATCCCGACCGTACGGGTTACGAGTACCGAACGTGTACGGGACGACGACGGCATACGCGCAGACTCGTGCGGAGTAACGCGCGACGTACGAGGGTAACGAGGACGTCCGAAGGCCTGAACGCAAGACCGTCGAGTGTACTGAGCGTGGTCTTACGGCGACGTAGGTGACGATACTGGCGACTCTGACTGACTAGACTGGGTACACCAGCGACGTACTGAGGCGAAACGGGGACGACGTAACTGGACTGTGACGGGTACAACGCACGCAGTCCGTTACTAGAGATACGCGACGTAGACGTTACGGAGCTGGAAGCCGACGGTACAGAAAGGTCGAGAGACGGGCGTACAGACTGATGATATATCGAGACGCGACGATCCGGGGTGGTAGCGACGGTTGGGTCAGAGGCGCTCACGTGCGGTCCGTAAGAGAACGATAACGGGGCAACGTACCAGGGGCGCGGGACGGAACGCGCTGACGACACTGTGGATTACGACCTGGCCGGGTGCGGCGTGGCCGGCGGGCGGCTCCGTGCCTGAGAACTAACTGACGAGGAAACGGGACGAAGGGCAGAACGTCTAGGGCGGGTATACGAGCTGCGCCACGGGTCCGGACTGGCCGAGGTACCGTCGACGGCATACGCGTACGCACGAACTATCCAAACGGGGGCCGACCAGTCAGACCTGTGATGAAGAGGGGGCCGTCTCCTGACGGTGAGGACCGCCGGCCGTCCGGTGTTCGTGACCTGGCCCTGATGCTGTACCGCCGACCGTGTCCCGCGCCGCTGTAACGGTGTTCTCCCGTGCTTCCCGACCTTCCGGTATACGGTACGAAACCGGGGTCGAACAGTAGTGATACGTCGACGGGCCCGGACCCCGGCGAGGCCGTAACCTAGCGGAGGGGTTGGTGAGTCGGCCACACCGCGGCGGATACGAGCCGCCGGAGCAGGGTGAACGGAGGAATACCGGTCAGACCGGCGTCGGCCGTCAACCGTACAGCCGGGTGGGACACTCTGGCCAGACGCCGCCTACGATCCGGGTCGAGCTGACGAGTGAGGAACGAGGACGCGTCCGAGCGGGAGGAACCAGCGCGGGACCTACTAAAACGAGTACTCGACCGTTGCGCGCGCACCTCCTTACGCGGGGGGTAACCGCGTAGCGATGTCCGGGGACGATAACTGTCGGGCCGCGTACGGCGACGACGCGAGAGGGGCGTTCCGGGGCGTGGAGTCGGGCGGGCGGGTACGGACGTACGAACGAAACGCCGGGGGCGTTAACGTAAAACGGCAGTACGCGACGAAAGGGGGAGGTTATAAATAAATTTAAAACGGAGCGTTACGAGTGGTTAGCGACCGTCGGGGACCGCTAGAGACGAGTGTGTACGGGCGATGACAATACGACCGATAGTCGGTGTACGGACGAACGTAGCGGAGTACACGCAAACGCGGGGACGCGGCTGGAGGACTACGGCGTGTGTACTAATACCCGCGCAACAGTTACTCACAAGAAACAGTCTACGTTACGTACATGAAACAATACCTACTAAATACCTCCGGACGACCGTTCCGGTTGAACGCCGGACCCGCACCCGTCCATGTTCACCGAAGCTGGGCATGCACGGGATCCGTGTGCTTCCTCCCCTCCCCACCCGGACGTCTGACCTAACACCTATCCCCGCCTTAAGACCGGACCTGCGGAGGTAACCTACCGCCGCTGACCAACCGAAACCGTCCCTCCCTACACCTGCCCTGCCTAAACCCACCTCCGTATCCCTCGACAAACTAACAACCGTAAACCTGCTACCGCACCCCTTTGCCCCAGGACCGCCACCTACCGTCCTTGTCGTTCCGACCCAACGCCCCGCCTCATCAGTTGACCTTTCCGACCTGATACGCGAACCCGACCACCTGACCGAAACGCCGGGTCCCCTGGCCTTGTCCGACCGTCCCTCGGATACCTCTGAGGTGCCTACCTTACGATAACGTGTGGATCCAGCCTGTCTCCGCACCAAACGCCCGGCCGGCACCGGTGCTTTCCAGTATGCCCTAGGACCGCGGCCACTCGAACGGGGTGCGGTGTTACCGGGGGGGGCCAATGTCCGGGATGGCAGGGCTCAGTCCGTGGCATACGTCCTGTGAAGACCGGTCCTGGCACACGGACGTAGCAAACCGTACGCCAGGGCCGAACGATGGGGGAACGGGGCGCTGCGGGCGTCCCAGTACGCAAACGACTACAGGGGTACGGGCGGGTACCGCACGTGGTTACCGGACGCGCTGCGGTACGATTACGATACGCTACAGGTGTGTTACGAACGACGGGAAGGGCGAGGGCGACGAACCGGAGGCAGCCGGGCGAGGAGACGAGAGACCGGATACGTACGGAAGTGGCGCCGGTTCCCAAGTACGAGGTAACGGACGCGGGATTACGTACGTGATCGATACGTACGAAAAGGGACGACGGGGAACGAGGACGGACGACGTCCATCGGGAAAGGCAACGTCGGAATACTGAAAGCTGCGAACGTGCGACGCGGTGGACGAACAAGGCATCTGGCGGTGACGTGGCGCCTACAGGTGACGACGTGCGGGTACGAGAGGTCGCGAACGACGAAAGATACGGATCGGGTGCTACGGGACGGACGTGCGGCGGTCCGACGGCACGGATACGCAGACTCGAGATAAGCGCGGGAGGGACGGTACGACTACGCGGAGGTACGCAAATGCGACGTGGACGACGGAGACGGGATACGGACCAGGGCGGCGGTACGAACGGGGTTACGGGCGACGGTACGCTTACGCGATACGCTACGTACGGCGGGGACGAACGACGACTTACGAGTACTGGAGGGACGAACAGTACGGTGCTTGTGTCGAGTGAGGGCGTGAGACGAGGGTAACCGTGGCACTGGGGGAACGGACGCGAGCTACGACGGTGACTGGTGAGGGTACGGGTCTGCGTACTACGGGGGCCGGGACGAAGTAACGATTATACGTCCGCGGAAGCGCGCTTACAGTGATACGGTACGGGGTAGAAGGAACGGGAAGACGGTAACTACGTTACCGCCGGAGACGTACGACTGACGACGGAAGCGGGGTACGACGGTACAGTAAGAGGTCTACGAAGGGGACGTACGAGGGCACGAGATCGGGGAAACGGCGTGTATACCGGTACGAGTGAGGGCTCCTTTACGCGGGACCGTACGACGTAAACGTACGACGCGCGCTACGGGGTGGGATAAACGGGTACACGTAACGGGACGAATCTTAACCACCGCTCTTTTTACACTTTTACGTACGACGTACACGTTACCACCGTACCAACGAACGGCAACGACGTACCCAGTCACGTAACGGCGCACGCGAACGTAACGCAGATAACTTACGAACGCGTACGACGACAGACGACGCCACGCCTACGTACTACCGCGATGACGTCCACGTACGTACATAAAACGACGACGTCCGACGACGACGGACTACGTACAACGCGACCGACGTACCGAACACCGTACGCGACCCGATAACGACGCGACGCTACGTACGGCCGACGCCGGACGACGCGATAACAGAAGTTACGACCTACGTACAGATACGACTGAAACGCAGAACGATGTACGACGTACGGGGCACGTTACGAGACGCCGTGACCGAGATACGTACCACGTACTGCTTATTGCCCCGTAACCACTTTCATGAAACCTCAAATAAGTTTGAGAAACATTATTCAAACCATGTATAATTAAATAACTTCTGTGGGTATGTTCACTCGAAACCCTCATAACTATCACTCTCAACTTGGGCCACCAAGTGGTTTAAAGGTTTTGTTGCATATCTTAATAGCAACCGGTGGATTCCTACGAAAGTGAGTTTTCGTTTGTCCTGTATAATTCGTTTTGAATGGTTAATTGCTTTTAAGTTTGGTTTAGTGATTTTAGGGGAATACGAGATTGCACAGGATACAAAGGAATCAAGAGTTTCGTCCTCTTACGATTATACACTTGAAGTAAAGAGCAATGCACAGGGGATTCTCTTGATCAAATTCTACTCTATCTTTAGTTTTCATTCCTTTATGTACAATGAGAAGCATTGTACAAATCAAGTGAGGAGATGGAGTAGAATTACCGCTTTACCTATATGCCTCTTTTTCTAGTTTACTTTGAAAAAATAACAATTAAAAAAAATTCGACATGTTTTTCCTAAAAAACTAGAATTAATCTTTATGCTGATCGCACTATTATCATTTGATCAATTGGTGAGGTTAAGCCTAATGATTTTATTTTCATCTATTATACAAAAATCTACCAAAAATATGAATGTGCCGGTAGTATTGTAGACTTTAGAACTTGGCATGTACATCATTTCGAGACCTAACTGATTAGTTGGAATAGACAGTTCGAGAATGCAACATCTTAGGAATTCACCCAAACAGTCTATATGTGTGTGTTTATCATCTTGTTACATTGACTTGTCGATCTCACTCGGCCGTGTGAAAACCCAATTTACACTCAATTTTAATGCAAAGATAACCCAGATCACCTTGTTAATCCAATCCATGATTTTAAAACCCTTTATATCGTTACAAATACAAAAGCCCTTTCCGCCCTTAGCCAACCCTATAGTCCCCTAAATATTCTTTGTGTAGAAACACCTGGCTGCTTAAGTCCATATGTTCAGAAAATAGGTTCGGTAAATTTTATGCAGATCGTGGAGGCCTATTGTTAATGATTTCGATGACCCCAAGTTTTATCACTTTACGATATTGTATCATACTCAAGTGGGGGATAATGATATGTATCAAATGCTCAGTAGCAATAATTAAAGATATAAACCTCTATACCAAAAAATATATATATATATATATATATATATATATATATATATACATGTATATATATATACATGTATATATATATATATATATATACATGTATATATATACATATACATGTATATATATACATGTATATATATATATACAAGTCATTATAAATTTAAAGCTTTTGAAACACATCAGGACCCCCCTTGTTTCATCACTTTTGATATTGTTCATCTCAATTGGGGGGATGTGTGTTATGTATAATATGTTGCAGGGGTAATATTTAAAGATATAAACTTCTATATCATATGTATATATATGTTTATGTTGGTTACGTGTTATAAAACCAACAAGTTGTAAAAAAGATGTAAAGATGGTGAAACTATAAGCTATTTATGTGCTAAAAGATATAAAGGTGGTGCAACTATAAGCCACCTGTATGATTGTGAAGAATGGAGCTAGTAGCCCATTATTGTGGATCAGATTTTTGGACTTAAATACTTGGGCTTATGGATAGACGGTAGCCGGTTATGAAGACCTTAGACTATTAAATATTATTTGTCTTGTGTATTTTATTTAACACCAATTAATGTGTATCTCATGTCTTATCCTACCCTATATCATTCTGCATCCAAACCCTAGGTTTTGCTCGAATGAGGGATTTGAATGCAATCATGTATGTCTATTCCATCGTTATGGATGTGTATATGTGATTTTGTCGCCCTCGTTGGTGTAACACTTTTGGTAAAGATTGCAGGAAGATTCACCCTATTTAAACCCGTGTCTTACCTCTGTTGCCTTTAAGACTGTTTAGACCCTAATTCTAGCTGGTGGAGATTTATCTACCTTCCAAGCCTATGATAGAATACATGCTATGACAATGCAATTGAGTGATCACCCTGAAAAATGAAACACTTAGACTAGATTAAGAGTTGAGTGATTTTTGATCCCCATTTTCATGAGGTGTTCGATTTTGATGTTTCTAGCATAAGTAAATTATAAATTTATTTCTCTAAGTTCAAATTAGGTAAATCTTTGTATAAGTAATTCTAACGGTTCTACTTGAGGGCAAGTAGAAGTCAAGTGGGAGGATATTTGATAACATCAAATAATTAATACTTTTTAGTATCAAATTCCCTATGAAAATGCTTGTGATTATGTTATAAATACTTGAAAACGTTACTTAATTGCTTATATTTAGTTTTCAAGGAAGACCCGAGCATCTAAGGAAGAGACACGGGATTTGGACGTGGAATTCAAGCAATTGAAGGCATTCAAGGCTTTTACGGTGTAACCTCCCCACAGAAGTTACGCCATAATCAAGATTAACGAAGAAATGACTCATCATCAGTTGTTACGGCGTAACCTCACCATCACCTTTACGCTGTAACACATATTAAAGAAAGATTGAGTGTAGGATCCCGTAACACTTCACTTCATATATTTAACCACGAAATCGGAACTAGAAATGAGAAAGAGAGGGTTGTTCTAGAGAGAGAAAGAGGAGAGAGAATGAGAGATGAGAGAGTTTTTGGAAAAGGAAAAGATTTATAAATGAACAACTTACTCTTTTCTAAATAGAAAAGAATTTATATACCCCGTCGCGTTAAAGGTACGCGCGGGATATTTAACTAGGACCCGGGCTCGGGTTTTGCTTGGGATTAAACCCGAAACATATACAATATTAGATTAACTATCGAGCCCGATTCTCGATATTATCCTATTACAACATTAACTAATTAAAGACCGAAGCTCCATCGTAGAGTGACCGAACTTCCTTGTTCGACTCAATAAATTGAGGCTAACAATCTCCCCCGAAGTGAGGTCTTGAACACGGGAATGAGCTTCCTTTATTGACTCAATAAAATTAAGGCTAACAATCTCCCCCGAAGTGAGTAGTAGTATAGAGGGTGCTTAGTGATCTTGTTAGTCCTGTTATTGGACTTACTAGGTTAAATTTGGATTAGCTAAGGTTATCTATGGTTGATTGGAACTATCACTAGTGTAGGAATTATTAATCTTACGTCTGTCACAATTAAACACTTAAAAAGTCATAAAACTATTTCAGAGAGGTTATATCTATTAGGTTATCAGTATTGGTTCTTAAGGATAGTTAGGGATTAATACCCTATAAACTTGGATGCCTGCCCGTGTTGTTCTTAGGGGAATGGGATCGCAGATTAAGTATTGGGCATACCTAAAAATTGGCCACTTTCGGGTGGGACGATATAGAAACCACTAATCGAACTTGTAGATGAAAATTGCAATAGGACAACGTAATTATACTGTAGTAATGAAATGGTTAGTGCTAGCATCGCTTTCTCCATGATTATTTTATTCAAAATCCTTTCTGCATTTACTTTCCTGTAGTTTTAAAATCAATCTTAAAACCATTTTTCTAAAACGTGACAAAATCAAATTAGAACTAGTAATCGTAGCTCTTGGGACGACCTCAGATTTACCAACTACTGCACTATATAAGACAGGTTCTCTGCCCGTTAGTGCGTGTATCAGTAGAAGAGTTTTATAAATTTAAAACTTGGTAATTAATTATTCCAAACAATTTTACGCATCATATATTATGTTTGTTGTGTTGTTGTTTGTGTTTGATGATGTTTTATAATTGATAGCGGATACCCGACTTAAATATTATAGACTCATCACAGCCCGTCCAAGTAATAGATACCTGTCTGCTACACATTACCCGTCATGATATTGTTTTAATACCCGACATAATCCAATAGCACTAGCTTTCTCAATAGCCCAATTAACAAAAAATCCCGACCTACAATCTAGACCATATTTACAGTCCAACAGTTATTCAAAAATATATACGGCCCATGTATTCATTGTCTTGGCCCAATATTTTTGTTAAAGCCCTGGTCCAACAACAAAACCCCTTAATAACTAGCCCAAAATAAATCCAAGAAATGATAACACCAACTAAAACCAATATATAATGGCACATACCCTAATTTTTTGGTCAAACCATAACCTAATCTTATCCCTCAAAACAACCACATCCACCCCCAACCTTTCTTATCACTTGATACTTTCATTTGCAGTCAAATACTTAACACACATCCCAACTCATACATATTCCTCAAAAACAAATCTCAATCATAGATACAACAAGATCGAATCTGCTAATGTTATCTCCTTATGCTCTAGCACAACTCTAAAACCAAACAAACACCCCTTTTTGGATTCATACTAATAAGAATCAAACCAAGGACCTTCGTGTCTTCATTTAATTATACGAGGCATACAAGAACACAACTTTAAGATCCTTTGGAGGATCTCGGGTAGGTCTACTTGAGTCATTTAAACGAAACAAAGAAAGACTATAACATATTTGTTATTAGCTTTTCTTTAAATTTGAATATTAAATGAGGGTTTTACCTTTACAGATCGATGATGAGGTTTATGTTTCGTGTAATCGATCTTTATAAGGTCTTGAACAATACTTACACAACACAAAATTACATAGCCTGAGATCTTGTTTATGATTATCTGTTTCGAGTCTTGTTATGGATTGGAGGAGATGAAGTTGTTGAATGTGATGAGGGGATCTAGGATAGTGTGAAGTTAGATTTGTGATGTTTGTTAATTAAAATATGCCGATGGGAATAGGTTAGTGTAGTTGGATTTGATGATTGTTGTTGACGTCGATTGTGTTGGTTTGTTAATTGAGACTGTTTATCGTTCTTCTTAGTCCCTTTGTTTTGCTTTTAATCTTTGACTCGACTGAGTTGACTGAGTTGACTCAGCTGTGACTCAGTAATTACCGAGTACACTCACTAATTTGACTCAATATGGGGTATCAAATTGCCTTAAATGCTTATTAAACCACCCTTTTTAAAATCTGGCCCTGTCAATGTAATCGACATTTCTAAGCACTAAATGTTATCGATTCCAAGAGACATGTCGAGAAGGAATCCTTTTTGGAAATTTTTTGATTCTTTCTGATTTTGTATTGTATATTATATATACCTGTTGTCCTCAGCATTGCATGTGAAGGTGGAATAGTAATGTCAACTTTTGTCGTGATGTCTTCTGTCTTGTTTGCTTAAGGACAACTTTTGGGAACCAGAGCTTGAACTTGACTGTTCATAGTGATGTGGTTCCTGAATTCCGAGTATGCACAGGTATATCAGAATCATTTGAATGAAGAACGAGGCCTAACTGATGTGAACAATAAAGACGTCATTTGAACATTAGGCACGGGGCCTGAAAGTTTATATTTTCAGCAGACACCATTAGACATTGATGACCGAGGCTTGAACTGCAATGTCCAAGCGGCATTTGAACAATGAGGAGCGGGCCTGAAGTGTTATTTTCAGCAGACAACCTTAGACATTGATGACAGAGGCTGAACTGCTTTGTTCAAACGTCAATTTGTGATCATCAATCAAAAATTCCTTGAAGCCCTGATTTTCTGAGATACTTTTCCTTTTTCGCAACCAAACTCTGAGTCCCTTCCTCTGTAGATTGAACGATGTACCGTACTAAGAGAGTACCGCACTGACATTAAGAGCTTGTTCGCTTCACATTGTTAGGAGAATCCTGCATTTGAACCAATTAGGGGTTCACTTTCACCTTTGTTGTGCTATGAGGCGAATGTCTTTTCGTGTTGAACCCATCTAAGACAAACAGTCCTGAGAATTCTACCCGTAGTTTGCCATCTAATACAAGATCAAGACCATGTTGTTTTCTCATGCACATTAGGTAGTTCGTTTTTGATTGAAACATGTGACCATTTGGGATATGTCTTTTTAAGTTTCCGTGTGCAGACCCTTGATCTCTCTAACGGGTTTTGTATCTATGTGTTGTCCTTATTAGATGGAACCTTAGCACGCGAGTTTGACTTCCTAGAATTTTATTACACAAGCGTCATGATTGGCTTAAGACACATTTCTGCCATTCTACGAAAATCCAAAATGTTTGTATCAGAAAAATTTCTAGGGATCCTAAGTGTTCATGTTGTCTTTTTCTTAAGCTTCCTCTAGGTAGTGATATAAAACAAAGTCCGTTTGAGCTATACCTAGATGAGCTTGGTCTATCATGTATGAGGTTATTGCAGGGCAGATCTCTTCCCTTTGGCAAACGATGTGATGACTGTTTTTGACAAAGTCGTTGTTTTCACGAGTGGATTACCTTGGGAGGCAAACCGTGGCTTTGAAATTATAGGTCGTTCAGACTTAAACGCAGTCGGTTGTCTAACAACTGATTGGTTTCTACATGGTTGTAAAGCCGGTTTCCCTAAGATTGATGATTTTGCAAACTTAGTATTCATACTATTTCCTGTTAATTTCCTTACCTCATTTTTAATGCTGCAATTGCAAACCTTTTTTCCTGAAGTTGAGCTTTGAATTTATCATCATTTGCAATCAAAGAAATAGTTTTCTTAGCTCTCGTTGTCTTGATAGAATCATACAGTTCTTTGTAATGCTTTTTCAAAGTCTCATTTTCCTTAAGTAACTTAGCCACTTTATGTTCCAATTCGATGTTTATTGTTTCAATTACATCTATGTCATGTTTAACCTTGGCTTCATTACTTTTTACTTTCGAAAATTGACCATGTTGCCCTTCTTTTAAAGCTTGATTTTGATATTTAAGTTCAAGATTAACACAATGTGCTTCCATTCTTAAAAAATCTTTTTGAAATTGGGCAACGGTCTTTTTGAGACGAATATTTTCAGATTCAAGAGATTGATTTGAGAGTTCAGTTGTCTGGTTATCAGTTAATGTAGCAGGCAAAGGACATGTGTCATGACATTGTTCAGCATTCTGGTCAACCTCTCCTTCATTATTGAGTTCGGGTTGCTCAGTATGTTGTTGTCCTATAGCAAAGACATTGATTTCAGCAGTCGTTTGTACCTCAGCCATTGGCTCTTCATCAGAGATGGGTCTGATATCTGCATCATCAGCATGTGAATCATTCCCTGATCTGCTGCTTGTATCTTGCTCTTTTAATGTTGTCCCACTGCTTTCTGTATCAACCAAACTAGCATCCAATGCT
Organism: Tanacetum coccineum; assembly: GCA_026074375.1. Classification (NCBI taxonomy): domain Eukaryota; kingdom Viridiplantae; phylum Streptophyta; class Magnoliopsida; order Asterales; family Asteraceae; genus Tanacetum; species Tanacetum coccineum. The sequence continues at coordinate 128,390 of BQNB010001458.1, forward strand.
TTACTCGAATCAACCTTATCCTCTGTTGTCTGCATCAGTCTTTCATTCACCCTGCTGTCATACTCCATTTTATGCAGCACTCTTTTCTCAATTGACTTTTTAACATAATCCATGTTTTGGATCAGTGTATTACGAAATTCTGGAATATCGAGTCGAGTGTATTCTAGAAAGTAGTTGCGTGTCATTACAATATATTCATCATTCAAATAAATCTTTGACTTGATGAACATCTGAAACTGTGTCTCGAGAACTTTAAAAGAAGCCATGGATCCAATCTCTTGAAATTCGTTGTTATCAAGTTGCTTTTGAAGTTGATCCATGTTTAGGAACATTGTGCCTGTAAAAATCTCAAAATCTTGACAAAAAAGTGTCGTAAATGCGCGTTTGAATCCATCCTCGGTTCGACTTCCTTTTAAGTCGTTGTTTAAAAGACACTTGAGGTGTGAATGAAGTCGTTGAAAAGATACCATGCAACTTTCTTTTGATTTGTCTTGAATTAGTTGCATTTGTTGTTTTTCCGAATCTGAACACGAAGATAAGGTATCTTTCTTTTCCATTTTATCGTGAATTATGAAGTGTAAAAGATTTGTTGGATCTTAAGTGGATATGATGTGATTGATGTTGTGGTTTTGAATACAATAGACGTTCACGGGATTTTACAAGTCTATGATTAGAACCGATAAAAATTTAACGGGATTTTACAAAATCAATAGAAAACCGTGAATGATTTGATTCGGAATCAGCGGCCAATGATTTAATTGTCTAAAAACAGATAATTTTCTGGCTAGGGTTAAAGCTGTTTGTTTAAATAGGCTCACCAAACTGAAACGGGCCTAAAAATACAGATGGGCCGTGAGCTAGAACAAAAACAAGTCTAACACAAATTCCAAAAAACTGAAAAATGTCAATAAATCATGGTAAACGAGCTTTTTGGGCCTCGAAAAATCCTTAACCAGCTAAAAGGTGGTTATAGCGTGATCCGTCACGTTTTTCTCTTCGATTTGAGAGGTCACGGGCCTGAAACGGACTTACGGATCAAAAGTTATGGCTGTTTTACTGAAACCCTTTTCTTCACACAAAAAAAATTCTTAGCAAACCGCTGCCAATTAGTAACTCGCCGTTGTGCAACTCGCCGTTTAGCAACTCGCCGTTAGCAACTCGCCGTTAGCAACTCGCCGTTTTTAGCAACTCGCCGTTTTTAGCAACTCGCCGTTTTTAGCAACTCGCTGTTTTTAGCAACTCGCTGTTTTAGCAACTCGCTGTTTTGGTCAACTCGCTGTTTTGGTCAACTCGCTGTTTTGGTCAACAAACCGCCGTTGACTATTTCCTTAAATCGTGGATCTTGTCCCCTAGCTAGTCAAACCGCCGGCAAGAGATATAATTATTTAAGCAACTCTCCACCAAGAACACAAGGACGAATTAAGCAATATTCAACCAAATAAGCCTTTTAGCCACGAAATAAGCTATGAATATGCAATACTAATCGTCTCTAAGAAGATTTAACACACAATAACATGTATATCTTTGTGGATCGTCCAAAAATAGGCAACTCTCCACGAAGAACACTAACCTTTTAAAGCTTAAAATTCGAGCTAGAAGCTTGTTTAACACATGAAATTTGAAGCACTCTTACCTTTTGATGTGTAGAACAAGTGAAGATCAAGATTAACAAACCATTAGACCCAAAAAAAAATTTGAGCCGTGGGTATTTTTGTCACAATATAAGCCACGAATTTGAGCTAGTTTTACCACACAAATCAATCACAAATCCACCCTTTGCTCTGATGCCAATTGTAGGATCCCGTAACACTTCACTACATACAATCGATCACGAAATCGGACTAGAAATGAGAAAGAAAGATTGAGTTGTTTAGAGAGAGAAAGAGGAGAGAGGATTGAGAGAGAAAAGAGAAAATGATTTCTTTTAGAAATGAACAACTTACTTTTTCTAAAGAAGAAAAAGCATATATACCCCGTCACGTTAAAGGTACGCGCGGGATATTTAACTAGGACCCGGGCTCGGGTATTGCTTGGGATTAAACCCGAAACATATACAATATTAGATTATCTATCGAGCCCGATTCTCGATATTATCCTATTACAACATTAACTAATTAAAGACCGAAGCTCCATCGTAGAGTGACCGAACTTCCTTGTTCGACTCAATAAATTGAGGCTAACAACATCCTACTCGTTGATTATAATCTATCTTAGGAGATTAATATTGGTGATCTTATTAAACCCTAGCTCATGAAGACTTTACCCACTTACTGCTTAATGGAAATTTATATTCTAGTAGTTCATTGTCCAAGTCTTTACCAAAGGAATCCGTATGTTATTTGTTGATCCCAGGTCACCTGCTAGTCTAACTTGTTCACATAAACCAAAGGTAAAGATACGGCATTATTTATGATCTTATTGTTATAGATATATAAATCACTATATGGAAAGCCATCCGGGCATCTAGCTAACTTGGTCGGTATCACTAGGTCCATCTGAATGATAGGTCGCATACAAAATCATGTAAACAAGTATAAATTGATAAACATAAAACAACAATTCAACGATAAATTAAGAAGTCGATATAAACAAACCAAACATTTAAATCTTCATAATCATGGCTAATACCCTAGTGTATTAGCCCTTAATCATTGTAATCAATACATGAATAATAATTCAACCAAGGTAAACTAACCGAGTTAAACGACTAATACCAACAATTGAACGATTACTAGAGTATATAAGATTAGAAGGTGTTTCCTGTGGAATTGACCTCTTATGTTCTTCTTGTCTACTGAAAATCGACTTTTGTGGTTAGGGTATCAAAAATATGATCAAGCACACCTAAAACTCGTTTTTAGGCCTTCCATTTATATTGTCTGGAATTTGGTCGATATGCCATATTAGTTGAAGTCAATACGACGTATTGGAAGTTTCTTGGAGTAGGGACCACGTTTAATATCTTCCAGAATATTTTATTACTATATCTTGGATACGGCGTATAGAAGTCTTCTGGATACGGCGTATTAGAATTTATTCTTCGTGGTTTCTTGTGAAGTGCAGGCACAAATACGTCGTATCTTCCTTGATGGATACGGCGTATAGAACGTCAGAGTCAGTTTCTTCACATTTCTTCGTTTCTTTACATTTCTTCGTTTCTTCACAGAGTACTCCATAATTACTACAATTCTCAAATATAAACGATTAAGTAACATTTCTTTTAATAGTTATATAAAATGGGTAATTTACGTGGGATAAATGATGCTATAAAAGTGATTGATGACATCAAATAACGTTACATTTATACCATCATGTATCCCGAATAAATTACCCACCTTTATATAATTATTGCAAGAATTGTTACTAAATTGCTTAAAGTTGTCAATTGCTGTAATTAAGGAGTGTTTTGTAAAGACAAGCTAAAAGGCGCACATTTTGGAGCTTAAACGGTGATATTTGAATATTACTTATTTCTGACTACACACGCCGTATCCAGCAAGGAAGATACGGCGTATCAGCGCCTGGACATCACAAGAAAATGTGCATACTCAATTCCCAATACGGCATATCCTACTGCCTACATACGCCTTATCCAGCAGGAAAAACATTCAAAGATTCTGTAATAAATATAATTTGAGAAAGATATAACTGATTGATTGAGAACATAGCACGTACTCTAAGGAATTTACCCCTATACGCCGTTTTGACCTTACTCAATACGGTGTATCCATCAATTTTTCAGAGACTATAAATAGAGGGCTCAAAAATGAGTTTTTAGTGTGCAAAAACATATTCCTTATACCATACACATAAAATATGATTTTCTAAAGTAAAGAAGAGCAGCCAAAGGTCAAGCATCGATCATGATTCCATAGAAGACACCATGTAATTCCTATACTCTTGTAATCATTTAATTTTTGGTATCGTTCGGTAAAACGTTTAGTTTACCTTGGTTAATTGATCACACTTGTATAATAAACAATGGTTAAATGTGGCTAATACCCTTGGAATTAGCCATCTTCAATAAGATTTAAATGTTTGGATTGTTTTAATCCAAATAACTCAATAATCGATTGATTGATATAATTATTATTATCGACACGATACTTGTCTTAGTGTGCTTGAATATGTGCCATAGTTCATTCAACGGGTCTAGAGATACCATAACCAGTAAATCTAGATAACAGAGATAGCTCTCCGTATCGTGTTATTATATGACTGAACCATAGGATCACAAATTATGTTCTATCTTTGCCTGAAAATTATGAGCTTAGTTGACCCGACATGTGACCCCTATGTTTTCAAAAAGGTCTGTTCTTAAGTAATTGGTAAAGAGACATGAAACAGTGAAGCTACCAGGAATATAATCATACCGACAAGGTAGTAAGTGGGTAAAGTCCTGATGGGCTAGGGTTTAACAAGATCACCATTGCTTTAATCAGATCACCATTGCTTTAATCCCTAAGATAAATTATAATTAAACTAAAAGGATACTTTATGCGGATGCGTTAATTGTGACAGGATTCAACGTGTCTAGGTCTTAGGATGATGTCCCACCTAAGTCTTAAGAATGATATGCCGCTTCGAGATAAACATACATTACACTAAACAAACAAACCAGCATTTAAATTGGATTTAATATGGCTAATACAGTTTTCTATCATTTGGCTTGTACCTCTCTTTTATCTTATGATTATTATCTTCCATGCTTATAGTGTATTGAATTGATTATTATCACTATAAAACCTGTGCCAGTCTCTTAGGCTGAAAACCCCCCATAATCATTAGAACTAGGTTTAGCATAGGTTTAACAAGTAATTAGAATTAGCTTAATAAGATTAATTAAAATACTGATAGAATATAAGGTTAACAATCTCACTCTTAGTGTTCGACACCCTACTTACCACGAAACTCTACCCGATCAGGTACACTACCCGTTAAAGTGTTGTTTTAGGATAAGTTGGCTAAATATAAATTTAAAACTTGGTAATCAATAAATTGACCCTACACGACAGCACATCAAGTTTTTGACGCCGTTGTCGAGGAGTGAAAATGTTTAATCTTTATTTTATTAGTATTTCTAACCCTTAATTAACTTACAATAATTTGATTAGAATAATCTAATTCTATTTGAATTTAGTTGCATTGTGTGTTTAATTATGTGTTTAAATTCCTGCATTATTAAATTGTTTTAAAAGTACTCTATTATGGTAGATCACCTGATATGGCGTATCTACCAGTTGGATACGACGTATCAAACCTTCTACTCAGACAGCGTATTGATTGTTGCAGTCTAAACTTACGTATCTAATTCTTCTAAACAATACGCTGTATCTATACACTCAATACGGCTTACTGACCTTCAACGATCCAACGGCGTATTCAATCAAATTGGCAACGGCAGTATTAGACCATCTGTGATACAGAAGTCAGGAACAAAATTTGATTTTCGTGTTTAATTTTTTGTATTCTTTACAAAGAGCATGTCCTACTGATTTATTATCCTCTGTTTCAATTGATGCATGACAAGGAGTTCCACTAAAGAAATATTTACACCCTTAGAAAACTCGAAAAGAGTATTTCGCTCAAAAAGGAGGCTTACGAGACACTGGTCTTAGGAATCGGGTTCGCTTTGAAATTTGATTTTCGACTGCATATCATAGCAGAACATTTAGAAGAAGAATAAACTACAGAAATTATGACAAACAATGGAGCAATACATGATCAAGACCGGGAATTATGGTTCAGGATTTGCTAGGCCCCAAGATTGAATGACAAAACTCACCTTTGAATTAAAAGGTAATTTCTCAAAGGAACTTATGCGAAAATACATTCGACGTTTAGACATGAAGATGCAAATTAACACATTAAAAGGTCCTGGAGATAGTTGACTTTATGAGTCATATTCCCGTGTGATTCAAGAACCAATAATTGCATCGAGCTTTCCCCATGGTCCAAACTCGAGTCGCAAGTCATTACATAAGGAACGAACCATCAGGGTTCCGATATACAATTGTAAACCCTAATTGGAAAGTTTTTAAACAAGTATTGATCCACCTGCTCATACTACGAGAAAGAAAAATAAGAAACTAACAACTTTTATAGCAAGAAACCTAACGAGAGCCCATCGACTTAAGAAAATTTAAAGAACTATTGATGAAATGCCCCCAACACTATTTGACTGATATGTAGAAGGTAATCATGTTTTATAATGGGCTTAATGTTCCAACTAGACAGATCCTTGATTCAAAAGTGTCATACCTACTAAAACTACTGCTGATGCAAAAGTAGCCATCCAAGAAATGGGTGAATACTCTCAGAAATGGCACAACGGGACATCCTCAAAGGCCAAAAGTACTAAAACTTATGATGGACTAGCTGCTATACAAGCCTAACTCAACAGTCTCGGGATGGAAATTAAGAAAGTGAACAAAAAGGTATACGCTGCTCAGGTTAGATGCGAACTATTCAAGGGACCACATGTTAGTAATACAAAAGTATCGGTCACTTCCATAGATATCATAAGAAGTCTCGAAATAGTTTTTTTGGAACCTTAATAAGGTAGAAAGGCACAAGGCCTATGGTAAGCCTATAAGAGCCTCATGGTCGGCCATAATTATGTATTTATACCCCTCATCACACCTTGGAGAGGGTTGGTTTTTTGTTCACTATTCCTAATTAATATTTCTCTTATATTCCATTCTCTCGTCTAAAGTGTCACACACCTCCTTTCTCTCTCAAGTTCTTTCTCTTTTGATTGTGAGAATAGTTATATCATATATTCTACAATTGGTATCAAGAGCCATGGGGTGATTTAGCTAGGTTTTGTGTGTGTTTTTCTTACTTGTTTACCCGTGCGTGTGGTTCGAACCAAAACAAGAGATTTTCATCTTTTGTTGGTTAAGAAACCATAAAGCTACAAACTATCTTCTTTGGTTACTAGTAGAGTTATTTGTATACAAAAAAAACTTGGAAGAAAACTCAAAAATCCTCATTTTTTGTTGTTTTGTTCGAAAAAAGGGGGGGTCTTGGGTACAAGAATCTTGATGTTCAATTTTTGTGTTAAAAACCAAAAAGTTGTGTGAGTTTTAAGTTCTCCTAGTCATAGAATAGCCATAACTACAAGAAAATCAAGTAAAACCTCAAAAATATTGTCTTTAAGTGATTTGATGTTTTGAATATGGCATTTTAAAAACATTGTTTGAATATGCGATTTATATGTGTGACCCAATCTAAATAGATCTTTCTACCTATTAAGTTGGTAGCTAATCTGGATATGAACCTAACTACCTAAAGAGAAAGCAATGACAATGAACGAATAAAATGATTATGCGGAAACAAACTAATATTGCTATAAGAACAATGATAAAAAGAGAGACTTTGAATACTATAATCTGCATAGTTATAGAGATTACTAACTATATATTTTTGAAACTTGTATATGAAACTTATCTAACTAATGTCGTAGGGTTCCTTTTATACACCAAGGAAAACCCTAATAGACTTACAAAACGTATGAAGAGATAATGCATATCTATTCCTATAATAACTCATGCATATCTCCTAACAGTACTAACTAACAGTACTAACTTACTACTAACAACACTAACTATACTGGAAGTACTAATTATTTATAACTAACAGTACTAACTACTTAGTCTATTTTCTTAAATCTTTAGCATTCTTCATTAGCAGCACTAAGTAGAACTGGCAGTAGTAACTTGTATAAGTAGCAGCACTAAGTTGTAGGAACTTTTGAAACCCAACAATCCTCCCCTAAACAAGATGTTCACTTGTTAACCTTCATGTTTCTTCAGTTTGAGCTTCTTGAACACTAGGAGGATGTATCCAAACATACTGCTACTCTTTAATCTGCTTTTTCTTGAACTCTTTTGTTACTTAGTAAACTTGAAATTCTTTAGCTTCCAGTCTTTGGTCACCATCTCAGCATCTCAGCAACACAGCAACACAACTATACCAACTAAGTTGGCTTTGTAGTTTTTGGCAAACTACCAGCCATAAACGGATTGGATATTTCTTTAAAACACCGGTAGACCGTTTGCTCAGGAATAGCCAATGCTTCATTGCAATAACATGGTGCATTGATAACCATATAGTTTTGAGTAAACTATCAACTATCAACGGATTTAAGATGTCTTTACCAAGATCCGTTTGCTTTGGACTAGCCAACTCTTTACTGTGAAGCATGGTGAGTTAAGAACCATATAGTTTTTAGCAAACTATCAGCTATTAATGGATTTGAAGTCTTTACAGGAAGCCGTTTGCTCTAAGACTACCATTCTTGATGTCTGTTAAGACATGGTGAACTAATGACCATATTGTTGTGTGGATGATAAAACAAACAATTAAGAGATCCTTCTCCCTCACGCTCCATCATGGCTTCCATACTCATCAATCTGCTTTTGAATGAATCTAAGCAGAGTATAAGCATCTTCACTTGCAGTCCCAACTACTAACCTCAAAGAAAGCATTCTCTCAAGTGTTTCTTTTGTGAGTGGATACTTCCTCTCTGCAAGCATATGAATCTCAGTACCATCTTCCAGTATCAAGGTATGAACACCACAATTTTCATATAAATCCCAGCTCTTAAGATTCCATCTTTCTTGATTCTGCCAGAGTTCATCTTCTGCATTTGCATCAAACATTATCCTTAAATCTCCCCAAAGAACTAGATCAACACCTTCTGGAGTAGTTGTTTCAAATCTCTTCATCACCAGATTATATAACTCCACAAGATCTAGCCTATCAAACCTTGTCACCATTTCAGAAAAGGTTTTAATCCACCTAGAACTTCCATCAGATCTAAAGATTCTGTAGTAGATGCACTCTGCTCCATGTCTGTCAAAATCATAGAATTTTGATTCCCAGTTAATAATTGGAAACCTCTTCTCCAGGACTTCATAATCTATTATTCCTTCTTCATCTGGAACTATCTTCAGAAAAGCCTTTAGTTGCTCTTCCTCTTCAAGATCAGCATCAGTCTTTTGTCTTTTAGACTTCTTTGTTGCTTTCATCTTAAGTCTTCTGCCTGGTCTTTTCCTGATACTCTCTTCATGTCCTTCTTGCTTAACTTCAACCTTAGTACTGTTAGGTTCTTCAAGAACCTTTTGCTTATGTACACCAGCTGCTTCTTTAGAATCTTTTACTGCATCATCTGAATCCATAGGCTTGAAATCATCAATTACCCTTTTCTGTCTTTCATACAAACCTTGAATTTCTGCAAATGTCTTTGCCTTCAGCTGAGAGTGTTTGTAACCACCCATATTCTTCAGATACGTCATCATCAAATTCCTCAGTTGAGATTTAGTTGGTGGTCTACTTCTAATCTCAGCAGATCTTTGTGCAGCTCTGAATTTTCTTTGAGCAGCAATTGTTTCAGCCAAGAACTTTGCTCTCTCTTCAATTGTATACTCCTCTCTTTCTTCCTGTTGAAGCTTGGCTGCAAACAATGCATCAGCATCAATCCCTGCTTGAACTTCATCATACGTCTCAGCTATAGCAGCCTTAGATGCTTCTTCTTCCCTCTGTCTTTCCCTTTCTACCTCTGCTTGCAAGTCTACTTGTAACTGTCTGGCGATTTCTGCATCTCTTGCAATCTGAGCAGCATCAAAATCACTTCTAGTCATCTTCTTTGCAGGCTCAGGTTCTTCTAAGACACTTTTGCCTTTGTCTTTAGGGTCAATTGTTGGAAGTGGCTTCAGGGTTAGGATTGATCTTGCAGGTCTTGAAGAATCTTCAATATCTTTAATTGACACTCCTTTTTCCTTAGCTTTCTCTTCTTTCATCTTAATCAAAGTTTGAGCCATGGTGATATCTTCATCATCAAATATACTTGTTGTTGTAGGAGGAGTTCTAGGCTCAACAACACTATCTTCTTGCCTAGCAGCATCAACATCTGGCCTAGCAGTACTAAGTTCTGGCCTAGCAGTACTAACTGTTTTAGGTACAGCAGTACTAACTAGTTCTTTAGTACTTCCTCCTTTCTCACCACTGCCCTTGTTAAGCTCCTCAGTTTCATTACTTTGCCTCCCTTCTTTTACAACATCCTCTGTTTCCATGTAATCCCTACCATCAGCATCAAGATCATCAAAGGCATCCAAAGTTGGTTCAGGTTTGGCATTTTTCCTCCCCTGTTTGGATATAGACTCCTTCCTTCCTAACCTTTTCTTCATTGATAACCTTTTTACACTCTTTAACCATGCCCTGTGGTGTGAGATGCTTAGCTTACACTTCCTTTTCAACTTCTTGATTTGATCCTTTAATTTAAGGATCTCTACAGCCTGAGCATCCTTGGAAGTTTCCAAAGCAAGAACCCTGTTGGACAAATTAGTGCAAAGAATAAATAACTCTTCTAGGTTCAAGACACCCTCAGCTTTTTTAGATGTGTGATCTCCTGAAAGAGGACTATCATGGGATGACTAATCTTAGTACCATATGTAGCCTTCAATCCTCATTCCAAAGGAAATAATGAACTCCAAATAATCATCTAATCAACTAGAATCCATCTGCTAACTAAGATCATTTCACAAACTATACAACAAGGTAACCTGCTAACTTGCCTCTCCTGAACTAATGCAGCAATAGATTGATCATTCCAATGTTAACAATCAAGAAATTGAACATGCCAACATCAAAAGCTTTAGTTAAAAGATCACCTACATTGTCATCAGTGTGAATCTTCAGCTCTTGAATAAGCTTTTTCTCATAAGCATCCCTAATGAAGTGGTGCCTAATCTGAATATGCTTTGTTTTGGAGTGAAACACTGGATTCTTTACAATGCATATTGTGCTCTCATTATCAATGTAGATCTTTATGTTCATAAAATTGAACCCATAGTCTAACATCTGATTTTGAATCTATAATACTTGCCCATGGTAGTTAGCAGCAACAACATACTCTGCCTCTGTAGTAGAAGTAGCCACGATTGTTTGCTTCTTGCACTGCCATGAAATAAGTCTCCTACCAATAAATTGACAACCTCCTGTTGTGGATTTCCTATTAAGATTTGCTCCAGCATAGTCACTATCTGAGTAGGCTTCTAGGTCAAATGATGACACTTTAGGATACCAAAGGCCCAAT
>BQNB010001459.1:0-64604 GCA_026074375.1 Tanacetum coccineum
TTTGATTGATGTTTTGGTTATTCGAACGGGCAAAAGCCGTAAGAATAATTAGGCATTAATTTAGTAATCGATATCTTGATAAAAAATGTCTTTAATAAAAACCAACGTTGTAAGAAGATAATTTATTTGAAAGGTATTGATTCATCAATAAGGACTCAATCATATATTTAACGAGGCATGCAGACCCGTGCGATGCACACGGCTTGTGTCAAAAAAAATTTCTCATGTGGTTGCTTGCATAATGATTTTGTTAGAATGTTGATGCGTTAGTCTGATTGTGTATACTTTGGGAATTGGCCGTGTAATGTTTAGATGCATTGTTGAACATGCAAACCCGTGCGATGCACATGGGTTGAATCTAAGTGTTTATTGCATAATGATTCAAGCTACTTCAAAATAAGCCTTAAGAAAGGAATAGTAATAATTAAGTGATTTTTTAAACTTTTTCTCGTGAAATACATGTTGGACCAATGTCAAATAATATTTACATATCTACAATTCTACATCTTTATATATATGCTACGCACCACTCGTAGTTTGCTCAAAGTAAACGAATAGACAAACAATAAAATACAATACAATAATAAAAAATATACAATATGATACTACGTAGTAAAAAAAACATGCGATAATTTTAACCATCCCATAATTTCATTTAACAACAACGTTTTCCAACCTAGCCAAATTAGTAATTTTCGAATGGATTGCACCTGGCCCAATTACAATGACAAAAATGATCAGCCCAAATATGATATCCCTAATATTTAGGTTAGTATAAAATCTCTCAACCCTAATTGCTCTTCTTATTCAAACGCCTGCATCCACTATATTTCCTCTCAAACCAAAACGCATCAACAACATAGATCAATACATCACCATATCCCTCCACAAAGGAAATAGTGTCAAACTATCCGTTGGTTTGTTTAAACGAAGGACGGTTATATTTCGAAACTTGTTTGTCTTCTTCTAACTCGTTTCCACAGCGAGATATGGAAAAATTTCAAACGGCAAGCTCTTGTGGTATGGTGGCGAGTGGTGGCGAGGTGCCATGTCAAAAACGCCACCATACCGTTATCTTTCCAAAGGTCTCAGCTAGGTTTTGTTTTTGTGTTTTCTTTAAACGAAACAAAGATAGATTGTAACAGAATTGTTATAAATCTAATCATTATTTTCGAATATAAAAGAGAAGTTTTTCTTCTTGAAGATCTATTTTTTAAAAACATGTTAAAGATCTATGATGATATTCGTTATCGTGTATGATCTTGTAAGGTCATGATGTTGTTGCACAACACGAAAGAAAAGAAATTCTGAGATCATTAATTTTCATTAAAGTTCAAATCTGTTATGGGTTGATGATGTGGTTGTAGTTTTGTTGTGATATGAGGAGGATGGGAGTAGGATAGATGAGGAATTGTTGTTCGGCTGTTTTGATTATGGTTTTTCTTCTTGTTCTTGTAGCCGACTCGGTCTAACTCGGTAAATACTGAGTTGACTCCGTCCCTGTCTTGATTCACTTTATTAAATCGCATACGTGCAGTGAACAAAACAAAAGTGATAGGTTTGCACATCCTAATTGGTGGAGTTTATATAGTGACTCATAGTGAGGATATGAAGAGACTTTATAAATAGCAAAGCTTTTGATTTTCTTGATAAATGAAACTATAAAGTTTGTTAAGGAGATAACAGGATGCTAAAAAGACTAAAAGTTGCACAGAATTGAATTCACATGTAAAAATGCATTGATGGAAGCATGGGGTACTCCTCAAGATGCTTATCAATGTATGCAGTAGGGTTTTGTACTTATGGCTCTCTGGGTGAGACAAATCATTTAAAGATACAGCCCCATTAAATTTAGGGGCTCAATCTTTTAGTATAATTAATTCACACTTAAGGATCTAAACATTTCACTTAACAAGCATATATATATATATATATATATATATATATATATATATATATATATATATATATATATCTTTGTTTAATTGCTTAGTTTATTGTTATTTAGTTTAATCTAGTTTATTGTTATTATATATTTAGTTTGAAATCAAAAATCAAAAATTAAAAGATAATCAAGCATTTAAAATTAGATCATTACGTGAACTTTAAATTCATCTCTCATTGGGACACGACGTCCGGAAGATTAACTATTACTTGTCCTCAAGTAATTTTTACATCCGACGGGACTTACTTATATTATATTACTCGACTCGATTTATTCGAATCAGTGTGCTTCTTTGTTTCTAATCGGGCCAAGAGAGAGAGAGAGGTAACAAGTTTTGGTGTGTTTTGTTTTGAAAATGGCAATGAAAAAAGTATGAATGTCTTAAATAGTTAGACTTGGCATGGGGTTTAATATTGTTTATTACGAGGGAACCACGCATGGAATGAACCATGAAGAGCATGGTGTTGGGCGTGTGAATTGGGAACCAAAAGAGAGAAAGTGATCATGCTTGTTGTCTTGGTTAACCACAAGTCTAAGATATATGCTTTTATTTTTGTTTATTCATGGGAAACAAAAAAATGGAAGTGACTAGTCCACAACATAAAAGTTGGCGTGTGATTGTAAGAGTGGAAGCAAAGGTTACATCTTGTTGGTGACTTCTTGAGTTTAATCCACTAGATAATGTGTTTTCTTGCATAAGTATCCACAAAACAAAAGGCTTTTGTATTATTTATGGAGAAAATTCTAAAAATGGTCAACCGTACATGTATGTTTACACGTTTTGGTCAAAAGTCATCTTAATTCTCAAAAGAGCCACGCTCTACTGCTCTACCGTTCTACCCCTTTTATAGCTTGACACGTGTCCACTCAAAAATATTTTTTCTTGGCCCACAAATCAGTGGATTGGCCCACCACTTAAAGTAAAATTACCCGAATACCCTTGAAGTACTATTTTGTCTTTATGTCCACGTAGGATGCTCTACTTCTCTACTAAGATTTGCTCTACCACTTTGGGCAGTGTGCTAAATTGTCTAAAAGATTTCATCGTAAAGCGTGTGTTCAATATTTACTTAAACAAAAAACGTAAAAAAAAATTCTCTCTCTTAACATTTAGGAAATAAAACATGTAACTTTGAAATAATATATTTGATACATTAAACATATGTGGTAAATTAAGTCTGAGTACAATATAAAATATCATTGAGTGAAACTCAAATGATCTATGTCACTTGGTGAGATTGAACACATTAATGGAAACCTAAAGTCCAACTAAAGAATTCATTATGTACATCATATTGTGTATGGTGATTTGACAACATTGAAAACTAATTGAAAGATATTAGAAGGAACATTCTGATTAATGTTTAAAATTAATAATGAATATACTATGAATATACATTGTGGTAATAATAGTAATATCATTATGATCAACAAAACTTGGGTTTGTATGATATTCAAACATTATTAAGAAGTGTTCAAAATTACGGTGGTTTATCATAGTGTTGTTAGTATACACTAGTGTTGGTTTTAATGGAGATGATACTCAATTTTTGTAGAAGTAAGTTTTTGCTGACTACATATGCTTGGTTTAAAAGCATAGTTGCATAATACTATATTAAAAAATAAGAATACTTTACAGTATGAAAAACTGTTGAGATGACTGTTTCCGTTTGGATATTTTGTGTATGCCATACATCTTATAGAATGTAATGTGACTAGACTCATGTAAGTTATACTTATAAGTGAGTGCACACTTACAAAATAACAATCATCGTAATATTCAAAAAATTTCACGATTTGTGAATTTTTGAAATAAGTATTCTCAAAGTTCTACAAAATCATGGCCTAGTTGATATGTTCATGGAACCTATGCCTTACCGCTAATTGTGATTGTTGTTGATAAGACATTAGTACTTAACTAGGATCATCATGCACTAATCTTATTTGGTATTTGGATAATGAAACTGTAAGCAGTTGTATTAAACAAAGAAATATCATTTATTATTTTATACTACATTGTTCTAATATTTTGCATGATTTAATCATGAGATGATTTAGCATTCTAAAATTATGTCCATTACTAGTTAACAATATGGGAATATTGTTAAGACAAGGTAAATGTGAGTGTTTGGTTGTATTCTGAAGAATATGTATAGATGATTATGCCAACTTCACATGTTATTCAATGAGGTTGAATATTGGATACTCACATGTGTAGATCACTTTATGGATCGGCGTCATTGGGTACATTACACACATGATGAAAGTTATGTTTATCCTTAGACTTGAGATGCAAGCGGGTTTCGCATGTATGGATAACATTTCTTGATAATAAGCCTACCACTAGTCTGTCAAAAGGTAGTTATAAGGGCTATTTCAGAGTGTTATTAAAAGTACAAAGACGGACACTTGTAATCAAAATAGAATTTGTTTCTCCACGTGTTTGGGAGTTAGATACTTACTGGGGCCCTTGTTGGGTTGATCAGATGTGTATGTGGCCGCGTCCAAAGTGTAGTTAAGACGATTCTTTTTACATTTGGTAATCTTGATCAATACAGATGTGAGAAATAGAATCGTTAAACTATGGAATGACTATTGATCCATATCCATATTTAACATTGTATCTGAAACAAAAGGATAGGACTAACTGAAACTATTAAAGGCTGAGTTAGGTATTTCTTGGAGCATTGATGATGTTACTAGACTATTCGTAAATGTTTGTATGTTATATATATTATGACCATGACATTCGCAAGTGGGAGCTGTTGATGCTCATGTCATACATATATTTATACGGCTGGGAATACGTGAGCCTACGGGGTCACACACATTATATACATAGATATCACTCTATTGGTATATATATATAATAATATAAGTGTATATTTATTATATACGTATTAATACTCGATTAATGTATATAATAATATAAATGTATATTTATTATGTATATTAATATTCCAACGATAGAATACTAACGGTCGTTAATTAGTTCGTTTACGAATAATTAACTATAATTCTTTTTAATTAATGGGTAATTAAATGTAATTAACCATAAATAAAGTAAAAGTCAAAAAGTCAACACCAAAGGTGTTGAGGGATATGTACGACCGGATCTAGAAGATCAAAATGATGGATTGGGCTTGTGAGCTATCTTTTCCTCTAAGTTATGTATTTTAGGTACACCCTAAAATCATCTACTATATAAGGAGGATCCTATAGCTCATAATTTTCATCCATTCTCCTCCTCTTCTCCTAGTATGTTCGAACCAAACAAACCCTTGGGATAAATTGTTTGATTTTGACTACTTGACGTATTCTTGAAGCATTGGTTCGTGGAACTAGCATTTTGGTGGTATTGTTCGACGTGTAGTGTATGAACCACGTGGAGGTTACTTACATTTGTATCTTGAAGGGTTTTTGGTTTAACATGTATTACACACATGCGTGTACTGGAAGAAGTCTCCAGTTCTTCACATAGCTTGGTTGCTATTTGGTATGTTTTCTGTTTTATGTTTTATGTTAATCATATTATTATATATATACCAATAGAGTGACATCTATGTATATAATGTGTGTGACCCCGTAGGCTCACATATTCCCAGCCATATAAATATATGTATGACATGAGCATCAACAGTTCCCACTTGCGAATGTCATGGTCATAATATATATAACATACAAACATTTACGAATAGTCTAGCAACATCATCAATGCTCCAAGAAATACCTAACTCAGCTTTTAATAGTTTCAGTTAGTCCTATATCCTTTTGTTTTAGATACAATGTTAAATATAGATATGGATCAATAGGCATTCCATAGTTTAACGATTCTATTTCTCACATATGTATTGATCAAGATTACCAAATGTAAAAAGAATCGTCTTAACTACACTTTGGACGCGGCCACATACACATCTGATCAACCCAACAAGGGCCCCAGTGAGTATCTAACTCCCAAACACGTGGAGAAACAAATTATATTTTGATTACATGTGTCTGTCATGTACTTCAAAACACTTCTAAAAATAGCCCTTATAACTACCTTTTGACAGACTAGTGGTAGGCTTATTATCAAGAAATGTTATCCATACATGCAAAACCCGCTTGCATCTCAAGTCTAAAGATAAACATAACTTTCACCATGTATGTAATGTACCCAATGACGCCGATCCATAAAGTGATCTACACATGTGAGTATCTAATATTCAACCTCATTGAATAACATGTGAAGTTGGCATAATCATCTATACATATTCTTTAGAATACAACCAAACACTCACATTTACCTTTTTTTAACAATATTCCCATATTGTTAACTAGTAATAGACATAGTTTTAGAATGCTAAAAGTCATTCATGGATTTAAACATGCAAATATAGAACACAGTAGTATAAATGAAAACGAAATTCATTGTTTAATACAACTGCTTACAGTTTCATTATCCAAATACCAAATAAGATCAGTGCATGATGATCCTAGTTAAGTAATAATGTCTTATCAACAACAATCACAATTAGCGGTAAGGCATAGGTTCCATGAACATATCAACTAGGCCATGATTTTGTAGAACTTTGAGAATACTTATTTCAAAAATTCACGAATCATGGAATTTTTTGAATATTACGATGATTGTTATTTTGTAAGTGTGCACTCACTTATAAGTATAACTTACATGAGTCTAGTCACATTACATTCTACAAGATGTATGACATACACAAAATATCCAAACGAAAACAGTCATCTCAACAGTTTTTCATACTGTAAATTATTCTTATTTTTTAATATAGTATTATAGCCACAAAGCTAATCACCCCACGCATATGTAACAGCAAAACTTACTATCTACAAAAAATTTAGTACAATAATCTCCATTACAACCAACACTAGTGTTATCTAACAACACTTTGAATTTAAACCCACCGAACTTTTGAACACTTTCTTAATAATGATTGCATATCATACAACCCAAGTTATGTTGATCATAATGATATTTATTATTAATACCAACAATGTTATATTCAAAAGTATAATCATTAATAATTTTAAACATTACTCAGAATGATCCTTCTAATATCTTTTAATTAGTTTTCAATGTTGTCAAATTACCATACACAATATGATGTACATAATGAATTCTTTAGTTGGACTTTAGGTTTCCATTAATGTGTTCAATCTCACCAAGTGACATAGATAATTTGAGTTTCACTCAATGATATTTTATATTGTACTCGGACTTAATTTACAACATATGTTTAATGTATCAAATATATTATTTCAAAGTTACATGTTTTATTTCCTAAAATACTCACAAGAAAACTTTATTTCAATCTAAGGGATAAAATCTTAGATAAATAAATTGTTTCTAATAATGTTTAATAACATAATCTATTTTAGAAAAGTAAAAACAAATTTACTCCCACTAGCTTCGAGATGTACTCATGAGATATCTTATTTATAATTAAAATCAAATCCAACAAGTGATTTATCTATTTTTTCTTTGTTGTTATAGATAAGTAATATGCGAATCATCATGGAGTTACAAAACCCAAAGCATCATTTAATCCATATATTAAATGGTATTAATAGTTTTAAATGGTATTAATAGTTTTCACAATCGTTAATCACAATTTGCAAACTAAGTTTGTGTTTTTGTTTTGTTCAAAATCAGAGCTTCAACCACCCAAGAACCAATTTGTAAATTTTATAATTTTTATAAAACAATTTACCCTTTGATGATTTATGGTTCATTTTTGTTTGTCCTCAATTTTGATGGTGAAGAGAAAAATATGTTTAGAAAGCCTTCCCGAGCCATAATTCAGCTCGGAGGACTACATGATGCTCTACACGTATTATTATTTATCGATATCATTGTTGGTTTCATTGACGGTGTGCTTTATTAATTATATATTGTCTAACTCCTTGAACTTTGTTTTAGGACCATCTACAACATGTGCACTCAGAAACCGCCACATACTACTCCCAGCAGCTGTACGACAAGTATCGTGAGTCTTTCAAAGAGTACATTACGATAACGGTAAACTTTATATCTTTAAATTGTGCACATGCATCTTATATTGTTTGTATAAATGATTTTTGTTAGATATTTGTTTACCCTGTAACGTCATATATTGTTTGCATTGTTGAATGTAAACCTTCGTATAATTTTGTTATGTCAGAATTATTATTTTAGTTCATTATTTTAGGTATACAAGAAAATATTGTCATGAAGCAACATTTGTGTTGTAAACCTTTTGTAAGTGCCTTAAAATGGATGTTTGAACTTCGATAGTTCTCTGCAAAAGAAATTGAGGTGTAGTGTTGGTACTTGGAAAAAAAAATATAATATCATTCTCTACTTTTAGTTTTCTAAATTTGGTAATTCATTCTCTGTTACGAAGTTAGTGTGACTCATAATTAATGGCCATGAGTTACACAACCCCCCATCTCCAAAGTAGGGGTGAGCATATGTCCAAGACCGAACCGGACCGAGGACCGAAATGGTCCATATTGCCGGACCGCGGACCGGACCGAAATGGAGTATAGTGATCAATGCATTTTTACATGTGAATTCAATTCTGTGCAACTTTTAGTCTTTTTAGCATCCCATTATCTCCTTAACAAACTTTATAGTTTCAGTTATTAAGAAAATCAAAAGCTTTGCTATTTATAAAGTCTCTCCATATCCTCACTATGAGTCACTATATAAACTCCACCAATTAGGATGAGCAAACCTATCACTTTTGTTTTGTTCACTGCACGTATGCGATTTAATAAAGTGAATCAAGACAGGGACGGAGTCAACTCAGTATTTACTGAGTTAGACCGAGTCGGCTACAAGAACAAGAAGAAAACCCATAATCAAAACAGCCGAACAACAATTCCTCATCTATCCTACTCCTATCCTCCTCATATCACAACAAAACTACAACCACATCATCAACCCATAACATATTTGAACTTTAATGAAAATTAATAATCTCAGAATTTCTTTTCTTTCGTGTTGTGCAACAACATCATGACCTTACAAGATCATACACAATAACGAATATCATCATAGATCTTTAACATGTTTTTAAAAAATAGATCTTCAAGAAGAAAAACTTCTCTTTTATATTCGAAAATAATGATTAGATTTATAACAATTCTGTTACAATCTATCTTTGTTTCGTTTAAAGAATACACAAAAACAAAACCTAGCTGAGACCTTTAGAAAGATAACGGTATGGCGGCGTTTTTGACATGGCACCTCGCCACCATACCACAAGAGCTTGCGACCTACCATTACACAAGAGCTTGTCGCGCTTGAAATTTTTCCATATATCGATTGTGAAGAAATGTGGATGCTAGAAGACGACATAAGTTGGAAATATAACCGTTTTTCCTTCGTTTAAACAAACCAAAGGATGTTTGACACTATTTCCATTTGTGTAGGGAATATGGTGATGTTTTGATCTGATTGTTGATGCGTTTTGGTTTGAGAGGAAATATAGTGGATGTAGGCGTTTGAATATGAAGAGCAAGTTAGGGTTTGAGAGATTTGTATACTAATCAAAAATATTAAGGAATATCATATTTGGGGCTGATCATTTGTGTCAATTGTAATTGGGCACAACCAGGTGAATCCTATTCGAAAAATTATAATTTGGCTGTGTGTTGCGATAACGTTTGTTGTTAAATGAAATAGATGAGAGGTATGATCGAATAGTTATATCGCATTGGTTGAGTTTTAGTACGTTAGTATTATATTCTATATTTTTTATTTTTGTATTGTATTTTATTGTTTTTTTGTCTTATGTACGTTTACTTTGAGCAAGAATAGTAATTACTGTATGTGGTTTAGTAGCATATATATAAAGATGTAGAACTTTGTTAGAGATCATTGCTGTGAAAATATGATTTGACTTTGGTTTGTCCACAACATGCATCATTTCACGAGGGAAAAAGTTTAGATCACTTAATTATTACTATTCCTTTCTTAGGGTTTATTTTGAGTAGCCTGAATCACATTATGCAATAAACACTTAGATACCAACCGTGTCATCGGCACGGGTTTGCAATGTTCACAACGCATCTAAACACTTACTACGGCCAATGTGACAAATTATAACTAATCAGACTGGACGCATGAATCATTTCTGTATAACTAAATCTTATGCAAGCCAACACATGAGAAATTTTTTGTGACACAAGCTCGTGTGCATCGCACGGGTCTGCATGTCCCTATGTATATATATAGAGAATTAGGCTTGAGTCTTGTATTATTATATGACACATTTTTTTAATATATTAAACACCAAATTTAATCCGGTTTAATATTTATAAAATATTATGTTATATTTATTATTCGATTTATATAAATCTAACACCCTAAGGTTGTTTCTGCTCACCCAAACACGCCCTTATACGAAGCTGCTACCCCAAACATACCCCTTAGTGCTTCTCTTAAACCAAACGCACCATTGTGCGGCTGTGTAAACCAAATGCACCCTTTCGTGGTGAATCTGCCAAACCAAACGCTCCCTTATGGAGTTTCTGCACAACCAAACGTACCCTTTGGGTGTTTTCTGCTCACCCAAACACCCTTATTGCTGTTAAACAGCCAAACAAACGCACCCTATGTGGTCGTTGTAACAACCAAACGCACACTACCCGCTCAAAACCCATATCTAAACGCACCCTATCTGATATATAGCCAACCAAACACCCTTTTATAGTGATTCTCCTAAACCAAACGCCCCTTGTGGTGAGTTGACCACCGAAACAAACACCCTTGTGGTGTTTTTATCAAATCAACGCACCCTAATCGGTGTTTCTATTATAAGAAGTTGCTTTCCATCACGGTCTATTAACTTATATGCTCCCTTTCCAAGTGCTTTCGTTACATCATATGGTCCTTCCCATTTAGGGCCAAGCTTCCCTGTGTCTTCTGCCCGACTTGCATCGTTGTTGCGGTACACAAGGTCTCCTGGTTTGAAACTTGTATTTTGAACTTTTGAGTTATAGTATTTTTCCATTTTTGCTTTACTCTTAGCTTCACGTATTGTTGCTTCCCCTCTCCTTTCTTCCAAGAGATCGAGGTTGATTTCCAAAGCTTCATTGTTTTGTCCCAAGTCCACTTCCGTTGTTCTTAGTGTAGGCATGCCAATCTCTGCCAAAATGACCGCCTCCGTTCCATATGTTAATAAGAAGGGGGTATCTCTGTTGTTAGATTTTATCATTGTGCGGTATACCCATAGAACATGAGGGAGCTCTTCCATCCAGTTCTTGCTTCTTGCATCCAATCTTGCTTTTATTCCTTCTCCTAAGCTGTGATTTGCTCTTTCTACGAGGCCATTGGTCTGTGGATGTTTAACAGAAGCAAAATGTTAGCGGATACACAGTTTTTTGCACCAATCCTTAAATGGATCGTCTCGGAACTGTTTTCCATTGTCCGAAATAATCTCTCCGGGGAGTTCGAATCTGCAGACGATGTTGTCCCACATAAATATTTTGATCTGATTGCCAGTGATGGTTGCGACCGGTTTTGCTTCAATCTATTTAGTAAAGTAGTCCATGGCCACTATCAAAAATTTGACTTTCCCTGGCCCTTCTGAAAAAGGTCCAGCTATGTCAATTCCCTATTTGTAGAATGGCCATAGAGACGTGATTGGGGTTAGCTTTTTCTGGGGGTTCCTTGGAATGGGTTTATGAACTTGACAGTTTTGGCATGCTCTTATTAACGTCCTTACGTCTTTATGCATGGTAGGACAGTAGTAACCAGTTCGTAAGGCCTTAGCCACGACGGATCGTGTACATACGTGCATGCTACAAGAGCCTTCATGTATCTCTCTCAGAACATAGTTGGTTTGGAGTGGCCCTACGCACCGTAGCCATGGTACGAGAAAGGATTTTTTGTAAAGGGTCTCATTAATTACGGCAAATCGCCACGACTTACGTCTTATTGCCCTTGCTTTCTTCACATCTTCTAGTAGGATTCCTTCCGCAAGGTATTTGAAAATTAGAGTCATCCATGTATCTCCTTCTTCCTCCACTACTGCCAATATTTCTACTTTACTTATGGACTTTTCTTTTAATTCTTTAACCAATACTTGCTTAGTCAAGTGTGCAAAGCTTGTGGACGCTATTTTTCTTAGTGCGACGACTTTTTTGTTTTCACTTCTAGGGACTTGTCTGATTGAGAATGCCTTGAAGCTGTTTGTAAGTGTTATTACCTTTTCCAGGCAGCGGATCATGTCAGTCTCCTTTGCAACATACGTTTCGTTCACCTGATTGGCCACTAAACGTGAATCCACATTTGCTTGGAGATTTTTAACGCCCATTTGTTCCGCTATCCTTAGTCCAGCGATCAAGGCTTCATACTCTGCTTCATTGTTTGTTGCGTCAAACCCAAATGTTAGAGCGTAAGTGAATTCCATCCATTCTGGGTTTGTGAGTATTAGTCTCGCTTCAGACAGTCTGTACAGGAGGACCTGTCCGTAAACAAAATCCATGGTTCAGGGAGCTCTTCTTCCACTTCCATCAGAGTATTCGGAGAATCCTCTTCTGGTCGTTCGACTATGAAGTCGGCTAATATCTGCCCTTTGACTGATACTCTAGGTCTGTAGTGTATTGCGTATTCTCCCACTTCAATACTCAATTTCTGTAACCTTCATACTACTTCCAGTCTTGATAACACCTGCTGTATCGGTTGATTCGTGATTACTATGATTGGATGTGCTTGAAAGTATCTCTTTAGGCGCTTACTAGCATGTACTAAGGCCAGTACTAACTTTTCCATTGACGTATAGTTGAGTTTCGGACCTCTCAATGCCCTACTGACAAAGTAGATGGGCATCTGTTTAGCTTCTCTTTCCGTCATTAGGACCGCACTTACCGTCTCTTTTGCTGCTGCCAAGTAGACAATAAGTTCTTCTTTTTCCATTGGTGCGATAAGCATGGGAAGCTCAGCTATTAGCTGCTTCATCTGCTTAAATGCCTCTTTAGCTTCCGCGGTCCAATGGAAATCACTTTTCTTCGTGCATTTTTTCAAAGTTTTAAAGAACGGTAATGATTTCTCTGCTGATTTGGCCAAGAACCTGTTCAGGCTTGCCAGTTTTCCGTTTAACTTTTGCACATCTTTTAAGCATTTTGGGGACGAGAGACTTAAGACAGCGTCTACCTTATCTGGACATACCTTGAGCCCCTTAGTGTTGACTTTTACCCTAAGAACATTCCTTCCTCTACCCCAAAGGTACATTTTTTAGGGTTTAGCTTCATATTAATTTCCCTAAGAATTTTAAACGTTTCTTCTATGTCCCTGACTATCTTATCTTCCGAGCGACTTTTTATGACAAGATCGTCCACATATACTTTGAGATTTCTACCAATCTGTTTGTGGAATGCTTTATCAACCAGAAGTTGGTAAGTTTCCCCAGCATTTCTTAAACCAAAAGGCATCTTTGTGTAGCAAAATATTCCTTGGCTCGTAATAAATGCTGTTTTTTCTTCATCTTCTTTTGCCATTTGTATTTGGTGGTAACCTTTGTACGCGTCTAAGAAACACTTGAAGGGGAATCCGCATAAGGATTCCACCTTCCAATCTATTTCTGGTAGCGGATAACCATCTTTTGGGCATGCTTTGTTTAAATCTTTGAAATCAACGCACATTCTTCAACTGGCATCATGCTTCTTTACCATCACTGGGTTAGACAACCAGTCATGGTAGTGTACTTCCTTCATTATTCCTGCTTCCATGAGCTTTCTAACTTCTTCCTGTATTGCTTGGTTTCTATCAGCTGCTTGCCCTCTTTTCTTTTGTCTAACCGGAGAACATCCCTCTCGCATGTTCAAGCAGTGTTCCGTAATATGCCTTGGGACGCCGGTCATATCCGTTGGCTTACAAGCAAAAATATCCAAGTTGCGTTGAAGTAAGTTACATAACTTGTTACGGCCCTCGTCGGTGAGAGTAGAACCAATCATTACTATTTGTTCCGGATATTATGGGTTTATTGCCACCTTGACCCTTTCCTCCCCCATTGGTTAGAGATCCTAAGGGCCTCTTCAGGTCCGGAGACCAACGCACATTCCAGCAGAACCAACCTGCTACTTTTTAGGGTAATGACTCCTCCTTCTACCGGGAGCTTTAACATTTCGTGAGCTGTTGACGGAACTGCCTGTAGTTTCCTGATTCCTGGTCTTCTAATAATTCTGTTGTATGGAGATGGTGACCTTAGAACCACGAAATTCATCCAAGCCGCAGCAGAATGTTCTTCATCCCTAATCCTTACCAGTAGTTGTATTTGCCCTATTGGCCATATTATCTCACCACTAAATCCAATCAAAGGGGTGGTAACCGACACCAGTTGGTTCTTAATTTCTAGACGTAGTCGGTTGAAACAGTGTTCGTACAGTATTTCTGAGGCTGATTCGCCATCCACATACATGCGATGTATGCAGTGGCCTCTTATCTCCTCCTCGATGATCATTGGCCCTTCTGTTCCTTCATCTTCATCTAGAGGTGGAAAAAGGATTTCAGTGTTAGGAGAAAAACTTTGTGTTATCTTTTGCCTAGCCACTCTTTCCCAAGGTTAGACCATTAGGATGGCTAGTGCTTTGTCTTTCCCGGAGGTTTCTCCTTTCTTTGCCGCTTTGGGCTGCTCTTTTCCGCTGCTCTGGTTGAGATCCTTTATTAAGTACGATAGCTTTCCTGCCTTTAGATTTTCTTCTATTTACTTCTTTAGGTGCATACACTCATCGGTGGTATGTCCCACTTCCTCATGAAATTCGCAGAATTTGCTAGCATTTCTTTTTTTTCTACTGGGGTTGTCATTGGCATAGCGGTCTTAAACTTCCCTTTGTCTAGAGCCAGAATTTCTTTTGGTGTTTTTGTGAGAAGAGTGAACCTGACCTGCTTTCGCTCCGGTCTTTGTTGATTTCGAAAGCTCCCCTTCTTGAAGTTCTGCTTTTGCCCAGCTTTTTGCTGTTTCCATGACGGGAATGACTTCTTCCGTTCACGGTTAGAGGCTGCCACCTCTCCTCAGAGGAATGTTGTAGTTACCATCATCATTTCGTCTACCGACTTGGGATTTTTGTCATGTAGTCGCTTGATTAGCTCAGGATTGGTAATTCCGTGCATGAATTTGGATATTTTTATGCATTTCGGAGCCCCTTTCACGTCCCTGCATTCAAGCTTGTACCTCCGCACGAATTCTTCCGTAGACTCCCCGTCTCTCTACCTGATGTTGTGGATTTTGATCCGGTCTTTAATGCATTTCTTCTGTTGGAGGTAGTTTTCTAAAAATGCTTTCTTTAAGTCATCATAACTATCAACTGATTCTTGGGGGAGGTCATTAAACCATACTCTGGTGTTTCCAGTAAGTGTAGAATTGAACATGTGACATTGCCCATCGTTCCGTTTTAGCAGCCGCCTGGAAAATCTCTAAGTAGTCTTTTGGGTCTTCGCTTCCATTATATGTGTTGATGTGACTAGGCATTCATGTTTTTGGGAAGTCAAAATAGCGAATCCGAGGAGTGAAAGGATCTATTTCTTCACATACCCAAGGTTGGGATAGATCGTCCTCAATGTTCGACTTTTGCCTTTTCAATCTTGACTTTCAATGACCTCCCGCGCTACCTTCACTTTCTGATAACTCCTCCATTCTTCTTGAGGATGCCCTTTTGTTATAATATCTCTCGGAAACGGATTCTGTTGCTCTTAAATGAGAACTTTGATGGCAGCTTTCAGTGTCTCTGCGACTACTGTGGTAACGCCTTGAATCGTCTGAGTGCACGGATATACTCCTTCCCTTGTCTTCGAGCCTGTGGAACACACCCTTCTCCAACCTTTTGAACACCGCTTTCCTTTCCAGACCCTTTTTCTTAGGTGACTCAGAACGGCCACGCTTTGGCTCAAGACTTCCGGATTTGCCGCGGATATACCTTTGTCTGAGCCTTTCCTTGAGATCCCTTCTTCTGATTGGTGTTCCCGACTCAGAATGATGTGAGGCCTCCTCAAAGTTGAGACGAGCTTTTACTGCTTTGAGTTTTTCTTGTTGCACCTCTCTTGGTGCACTTTTTCAGCTATGATTGGTAGAATATGATGATAGTTCCTGTCGCAGTATTCCCACAGGGCTTCATCAGAAATAGACCTGCCTGGATTCTGCGGAACTGGCTCCTTCCCTAGCGTATTCCTCACGACGGACGTGGGCTGGCTAAGGGAAGTTTGTTCGTTAGTGCTAATGGCGAATATTTTAGGAAACGCAGTTGTATGCGCGGTCCCACGGATGGCGCCAACTTGTTAGTACAAAATTATGTTACTGGTTGAAATGATAGGTTTGGATGGTTGTTGGACTAGGCCAAAGAGTGAGATCTTGTACTAAATCAAGTAATGAGATGATTTCCTGCACAATTAAAGATAAACCGTTAGTCTTATCGTGGGGACGGACCCTACGATTGGACTCCGGCGTAAGAGTAAGTAAACATGTTTGTCAGAGAATGTCAGAGTATATGTGTGAAATGTGGTCAGAAGATCATACCATGTGGGGTGTCAGAGTACCCCTTTTATAGGTGAGCCCAACATTAGATTTTCCTAATATTTCGCTCGTTTCTGTTAGTGGGCCGAAGTGGGACCCTCGTCAGGCAAGGATCCGCTTATAATCGTGACTTGCGGACATAGGCTTGCCTAGCGGGCTTCCGTTGTCTTACGGAAGCGTCCTCTGAAAGCCTTCCGTCCGTCTTGTTGTCTCCGGACCGTAGCCAGTTCGTCTGGGCTTAGTTTTGGTCAATTGTGCCTTGTGATTGTTTTATTGGGCTTGGACCCTATGCATGACTTATGTAGTCATAAGTCATCAATTTCTTTTAGTTGGATATAATGGTTTAGCGACCCATGTAACTCTTTTAATTCTATCTTGTAATATTTCTTTTGAGCTTCTTGCTAGTCTCTTTCTATAATTCCGCCGTTCCAAAATATATATATATATATATATATATATATATATATACACACACGTAAGTATTGTAGATCGACTTTTGTCATCTTTTATTTCTATATGATTTTATATGTATTGATATACAGGTATGTATTTGGTGTTTACTATTGTCGGTAACCACCAAAATAATATGTGAATGTCATGAAAAGGAATTTAAATGTACAGATTTGTGCAAAACAGGAATATACTAGTCTTTTTTTTATCACCATCGACATCGGCAAAATTTGTGGGTAACCCATCTTGACTGATAGGTTTCTATTGGTAGTTTAAAGAAACTTTGACTTTTGTTAAGGTCAAAGGATTTATTGGCAGACAATTAGCCACCGCCAAAGCATATGCATGAACCAAATCACTTTAATACTTGGCATGTCTTATTTTATAGTGCAAACTGGTTACTGTGTCAACCTTCTTCTTTCTTAAATGGATTGATCAATACAATGATACCGTATAAAAAGAAATAGTATGGGATGCATGTATGGCATGAGTTATGAGACTCTTAAATCTGGACCAAGTACTTAATGTTTGTAGGTGGTGTAGTTGGATAAGGCTCGGTCGACTTGGAAATAATCATACAAAATAATCTATTGAAAAATCGTTGAAGACACAAGTAGCTAGGCACATGATCTGAAAGACTGCAACATCTCAATTCTCATGTTAGCCTACAACGTAACCTAATAAACATAGAAAACTAAACAACTACGTACTCTATTCGACAATTACATTAGAAGAAAAGACACACATCAATCTATGATAGATTGATATGTGTGTGTGTTTTCTATAGTAATTGAATAAAAAAAAGTCGGTTGTTCAGACTTTTAGGCTAATGTTACATTGTTACTCTATATGCTTGTCTTGATAACCAAAGGATTTTAAGCTAGGCTAACGACATGTCAATATGTATCAAAAGTTTGGTTTGTCATAGTGTTTAGGGTTCAAAGTTTCATATATGAGACAAAGATACGAATTGAGATTTAAATTGTGTGTGAGTAGCCATATTCAAATTAGAGATTTCGCAATGCTTAACCTATCAATAACTTTTTCGTTTTGCCAGTTCATTTTTTTATTCGTTGCTAATTATCGGAGCCTATCTGTAAGTGTCACCTCCAAAGCAGAAGAATTTTGCAAAGACTTTGTTCTACGTACCAATAAGTTAGCAGTATTATATATAATTTTAGCCTAATTATAATATATATTTATTTTACCATTAAAATTTAAACCAAATAAATTAAGATTAATTAAAAATAATTTTTGGCAAGTTAATAAGATTTGATTTAGTATATTTAAAAAGCCATTAAACTCGGCCAATTGCTTATTATTTTATTTTTTTATTTTGTTAAATTCCTAAAAACAATATCACCGAAAACCCTAAAATACAAAAGAGGTAGAACAAGATTTTTCCAAGGTCAAGCACGATTTTTATAAGGTGTTTTGAAGGTCAAGGATTGTGGGAAAAATAGTGGGAAGATTTTTTAAGGCTTGGTTCAATTGGGGTAATTGTTTGGTTCGAAAATACGCTACGAATCTTAAATTCATTAAATCATAAGTATCATTCAAAGGTATTTTTGTATTCAATTTTCATATATTAATTCGTTTATGCATGAGGAAAAATATCATGCCATGTTATTGTTTGATTTTTATAAATTAAAATGTTTAGACACCCTAATTTTTTAGCTAATTATGAAATCGGAACAATAATATTTGTACATTTGTTTTTATATTTTTTATAAGGTTGTTCATATCACATATAAACTCAGATAAATTATTGCAAATTTTAGTAGGATTCGATTAATTTTGGGGATTTATCATTGTTTGGAATTTCGAATAAAGGATAAAAGGAAGAAATAAAATTGGGGTTATGGTTTTTGATAATTTTTCCATGGCTTTAATGCAAATGATTGGGAAATAATTGTGTTTGTGGTTTGAGAAAAAGTCAAATTAGGGTTTTGTGGATTAATTGATTTGCCGAATTGAGATTTTAAAGTTAAGGACTTGTTTTGTAATTTCTGAAATATGGGGTCTATTTTAGAATGTTAATTATATTTATAAAATTATTTGTATAAACTATGTTGGGGGGTATAAAATGTCATATTGCATATTCTATTTGGATTTAAAATGGTAATTACATATAATAAGTAATTAGAAATTAATTAATTAATAAGAGGGATGACATAGTTATATTCTAAAAAGTGGAGGTTTGGTTAGTATTTAAATTTAATACTAAAGTATGATTTTTTATATTTGGAATCTATAAGGGTAGTTTTGTAATTATGGATAATTAAAGATAAGTTTATTTAATTAATAAACTAAAAGGGCTAAATATGTAAATGAATGTAAAATTAAGGGTTTGTCTTGTAAAATCAAGAAAATGAAATTATAATTGAATAAATGTGAAATTAGATATTTACGCACTTTTTAACTTGAAAATTGTTGATTTTGTATTATTAAAACCTAAAATATGGAAGTGACATATTTACCCTAAAAACTTGTAAGGTTGATTGTTAAGTTAAAACTATTCAAAATACTTAATAGAATCTCAAATGTGAAATATTACTAATTTTGGAAACTTCTAAAAATGAAAGTTACTAAAAATGGAAAGTTCTAAAATGGAAGTTACTAAAAAATAGAGAAAGTTATAAAATGGAAACTTACTAAAATGGAAAGTATAACTTAAATGAATGGTTTGTAATTCGATCATCTTTCTTTAGGTGTCGGTCAAGAGGGAGTTTAGTGATTATTGCTATTCCTGTGGTGTTTATTTTTGAGTATTTCTTTGCTTGGGAAAAAGGTAAGATATTTGACTTATCGTTATGGTGGTTTCTATGTCATATTCTTCGCTAATTGAATGTTATGTGATTTGTCATTTGCTCCTGTGCTTTTATCTTGGATTTTCTTTATATGATCTGTTTTTAATTTTTTTTTTGTTATATCTGAACTGCTATGATTACCTTTGTTTATATGACACTTTGACATTGAACAGTTGCTATGTTCTATGAAGATGAATTTGATTATGATTTGCTTTGAAACCTTCAGTTGAGACCAAAGCCACTATTTGTTCTTTAGCTTGAAGGTAACTAGGCCTGTCATTGTTGCACTTTGGCATGAATCAGTGTGTGGTGAGTGATTTTTACGCCGTCCCCATTTGATATTTGTTTTTATATGGCATTTTAAAGATTATTATTTGTTTAAGGGGGGTTGGATGCTCTATATTAGTTTTGTATTCGATGGAATTATGACATATATGATATATGGATATTTGGTGAACTGATGTTTCGGTGCATTCACGTCTTTCACAAACAATTTGGAGGCTCATGACTCTGGTTACTATGTATGATTTGTTTGGTTGATAATAGGACTTGATTCGATTTTTGATATCTTACTTTACATATGAATTGACTTTGATTTGTTCTTCTTATATTTGTATCCTTTGATCATGTCTTGTGATATCTTTGCACTTGATCGTATCCTTGATTTTTCGGTTATCTTTTGGTATGATTATATTATTTGTTCCTGGGCTTAGTAAGTCAGGCATTCTTTTTGCGGAAGGTATTCTAAGCAATGGTTGGAGTTGTTTCAGGCTATGAGTGCTGAGTTGGACTGTATCCTAGAGATTTATTTTTGATATATGAAATTGTTTTTTTCGAGACATAGTTATTTCGGTGAATTTCGTTTGGATATGTCTGTCTTTTTAAGAATTTAAAGTACCTTTAAGTCTGTTGATTATTTTCCTTGGTAATTTATTGGAGACTTTTCGTGTTTATTGCTTGTGTTATGATTATGGGATGCTTTGATTGTCACACATATTTGTAGTACTTTACCCTTGGGTTCGGGGCGTTACAAAAATGTTAAAGCTTATTTCCCTCAATGCTAAAAACGTATTTGAATTGAAAAGCTTTTTCAAATAGTGGAAACATTTGTAACAACCTTGAATTGGAGTTCCTCTTAAACACTTAATCTTATAATCTGTATAGATTATACCAGAGACATCAAATGTTAGAGCCAGATCTTGTTAACAAGCCTTTAATCCTTTCTAAGTCGTAAATTTATATCATGAGCAATTAATATTAACCCTAAGTTAATTTGTTAACACTGCTAGTTCTTTATAATCAACTGTTTGAGTTTGTTTGTTCTCTAAAAGAATAAAAACAAAAATGGTTCTTTTCACGTAATCAATTTAGGTACAAAATAGAAACTAACCCACGTTGATGAATCCAGAACTACTTTTTCTTAAAAAGACAAGCTAAAACCACAAAGGTCAAAATACACATTTCTTAATTAAGAAATAAATTGTTTGTTTATACAGTTGTACTTGTCCACTCAATCCACACACACTTGCAATTGGATTATCCCACATGCATGTATGACCAGATGGAATTGTCTTACATTTGAAAAGTCAGAGTTTTTACGTGTTTTGACTTTATCATTTTCAATACAGATATCCTTGACAACTCATATATAAGACCAAATCGTAGACTCATAACTCAATCATTCATAACAATTTCATAGCAAAAAAGCTCTCAACTAAACAATATTTACTTCATAAATTCTTGATAAAAATGGCTGATCTTCAAAAAGAAGTCGAAGTTCCTAGATTTTTCTTATGCCCGATTTCACTAGAGATAATGAAAGATCCTGTAACGCTCTCCACGGGGATCACGTATGATCGCGATAGCATAGAGAATTGGTTGTTTACTCTAAAAAAAGAAGTTTGTCCCATGACCAAACAAGTTGTTACTGATATCGAGCTCACGCCAAACCATACTCTTCGTCGATTAATCCAATCTTGGTGCACGATCAATGCCTCTTCTGGTATCGAAAGGTTCCCAACACCACGACCTTTAATCTCCAAAACCGAAATTGTTAACCTTCTCAAAGATTCAAAGCCTCCTCAACTTCAGATGAAAAGTTTACAAAGATTGAAAACAATCGTTATGGAGAATGGAAAGAACAAGCGGTTGATGGAATCAGTTGGAGCAGCTGATTACTTATCATCTATCATAACTAACATGACATCATCATCACAAGCCGGTGAAGTCAACGCAGCCGATGAAGCGTTGACTATTCTTTACCATCTCAAGCTTTCACAAACGGGTCTTAAATCTTTATTCGGAAAGTCGACAGATTTTGTGGAAACATTGACGCGTGTGATGCAATGTGCCGCGAGCGATGAGTCACGTACTTACGCAGTCATGTTGCTAAAATCAATGTTTGAAGTAGCTGAGCCCATGCAAGTGACCTCACTAAACCCTAATTTCTTCCAGCAACTCACACAAATCTTGAAGGATCAAATTTCCCCAAAAGCCACAAAAGCAACACTTAAGCTACTGATAAGTGTGTGCCCATGGGGCCGAAATCAGATGAAAGCGGCCGAGGCAGGGGCGGTTCCGGTTTTAGTTGACACCCTTTTGGATACAACTGAAAAAAGGGTATCCGAGATGGTCATGATTGTTTTGGACCAACTTTGTCAATCAGCAGAAGGACGATACGAGCTACTGAAACATAGCGGTGGTTTGGCCGTTGTTTCTAAGAAGATCTTTCATGTGTCAACGATAACAAGTGAAAGGGCGGTTATGATATTGTATTCGGTTGCATTGTTTTCTGGTAATACAAAGGTTCTGCAAGACATGCTTGAGTTAGGAGTGGTTAAAATACTTGTGTTGGTGTTGCAAGTTGATTGTGGAACTAAAATGAAGGAAAAAGCAAGGGAGATATTGAAGATACATTCTAGGGTTTGGAAGAAGTCACCTTGTATAAATTATAATGTGGAAAGGAAATTCGATGAATTTAAACCCTCAAATTAAATGTAACTTAGATCCACTATAACTGTGTCGACCTAGCTGATTTCGTTTCAGGGTTTATAGATAATATGTTTAGGCTATACGGGGCGAAAATTAGGTCCCATTTAAGTTATAGTATTTCAATTAGGTTGTATAGTATACGTACATGATGAACATTACACAAGATAATTTACTTAGAAAATTATCAAATATTACTGGCGTTTGTACTGGTACATGAATACCTAATGCTTATAAAAGCTATAATTCTTTTATTTGATTTCAAGTAGAAGTATGTATAAAGACATAAATTAGAATCAACCAGTTCTCTTGACAAGAGTTGCAAATGCATGTTGAATGCCTCCACTCTAATTATCTCATTTGTTCGCTACTAGTAACATTAGTATTTTTTTTTCTGTCTTAAAATAAATGTCAACTTTGTAAATACACAAAAATTTTAGAAAATCACACTAACTACGACATTTTTCATTAATCAAATATTATCTACACCTACTAAACTCTTTTTTGATTGATTGAAAAACAAAATAGACAGACATACAGAAAAAAACCATGAAGAAAAGAAGTATTACTGTATACAACAACAATAATATTCACTCTTGTCTGTTACAACAGGCATATGGTATGTGAAGTGCAGATCACAGCCATATTTTTACCGTAAGCTAGGTTTTATGTGTGAGTCTATTTAATTAATAGTATGCTAGTTATTTCAAATAACATGAAATATGGTTACTTTTGATCATAAGAAAGATAAGATCTTGAGCAAAAATGTTATATATGTTGATATTTTTTTTTTAACGGCAAAGATGAAATATATATAAAAAAGAGTCTAGCAAGACGCTAGAAACTTAAAGTACAATAGAGTCAACAAAAAGAATTACATAACATCAAAAAATGGTAAAATCCCGAGACTTTAACTGCGAGGGAATCAAAATGGATGAAAAAACTTTTGACACGAAGGCCGACGGATCGGTTTTCACTTCGGCAAAAGAAAAACCCCCCATCCCGGAGGCCGAGCCACCGGTTTTCACTTCGGGATGGATTTTGATGAAACCCCAAACAAGTCCCGAGAGAAGGATGAAAAGAAGAACCATCCTCAAAACCGACGAAGATGCCAAACGAAAAAACCTTGGCGTACAGGTACGCCAACCCAGCGAACTTGAACGCCAGCTTCAGGAAAAAACCAAAAGCAGCTCTAACCATTGCCATTACGCGTGATCGAAAGGGGATACATAAGCCAGTCATTCCAAGATAACTTCATATGGTCCCTATTGTGAAGCCACGAAAATGAAGAGAAACGAACATTATCGAATAGATCACTTTTCCTCAACGGTTGAGAGTTAAACGTGACGCTATTTCGGTATCTCCAAAGCCACCAAAGAACCGAAGTAGTAATAACATAGAACCTGTGTTTTTTCTCTTTAAAACCTATGATTTATTTTTCATTTAAGAATCTCTATATGTGTTGTTAAAGATATCCATTACTACAAAACCGGTTCTTCTTACCCAATTTGCGACGAGATACACACTAATTTGTTAAGTGAGTTTCCATGGGAAATCTGTCGAAAATTTTTCACGCGACTAATATCGTTGACCAAACTTTCCCACCGAATTCCTACGGATTTCTCACACATTACTGACGATTACAAGTCTGTGGGAACCAGTTGATAATTTTCCCACTGATTACCTATAAAAAGAATCCGTGGAACCTGTGGTAAATCCGTTGGTAATTTTACCCGCAGTTGTCACACGCTACTAAAAAATGCCATTTGCAACAATTATTTAACAACAATAGAGAAATCGTTGCTAAATTGTACATTTAGCATCTAATTTTAGCAAAGAAATTGTTAACAAAGTTGCAATTTTTTTAGCAACAAAATAATAAGTTGGTATTTTTACAAATGGCCATAAATATTTGTTGCTAATTTAGCAACCACTAACCAACTTCATTGCATTATCAAATTAGCACCGGTTAAATTAACATCAATTGGTGTTAGTTGCTATTTTCATATGTTGCATATGTTTTTTTTGGGGGGAAAAGTGTTTTCCCGGTAAATTTTATTCCGCCAAAAAATAGTTAAGTACAAAGGATGAGGGTGAGTCCCACATCTCCGCCCGTTACATAGGCAAACAACTTCCTTTAAAGAAGAGACACAACTAGATTAGACCTAAAAAGAAATAATAATACAATAAAACAATTTCTTCTTAGGACCCCTAACTTTAATATCCAAATTATTACAAAAAGCTTGAAGCATTTTAGAATTTTCCTGACCTTCATACATATCATCATTGTATGGGTCGTATTCGTAGTCATCATGCTCGTGAGAATCCTTCTATTGCTCAAGCAAACTTTGTGTACCATAGCCATCCCTTTTAGCCAAGAAACCAGCCATTTCATTATCATCTGAAGCAACCTCATCCTCACTATCTTCATCAACCTTTCCCAAAGGTTTTCCTTCATTATCCACCAGAATGGCTTTCCCATCAATAATCAAATTTTCCATCTCATTAATTTTCTCAATAATAGGAGTAGTACTTGGACTACTTGACTCTGCATTCCAGAACGAAGATCCACTAGAGTTGGTCGCTTTGCTGGCCAAATTTGAAGCACCCCCATTTGTACCCAACTCCTCATCATTTTCCACCGATGTTAACACCTCAAAAGGGTTTGTAACCTCTTTAGGTGGATCCACATTTTTCTTCGTATTAGCGCTAGTATTGGCAGTAGTCTTTTTAGAAACAGGTTGATAAACTTGTTTAGGTTTAAATCCCATCTTTTGGCCAACCGAAAATCCTTTAGGAATTTGACTAATCTTTTTCATATTCATCATCTCACCAGTACCTGTATTCTTGGGACATTCATCTTGAACATGACCAAATACCTTACAAGAGGCACATCTAGGAGGTTTCCACTTATATTTAACACGAATGTTGCAAGTATAGTAGCTTTCCCCATTAATTTTAGGCATAGCCGCTACAATGTTATCTTTCAACTCTACATCAACTCAAAGCTCAATTATAGCTCCTGCATAGCTTGACCTGCCCCATGATTGCTTGCACATATAAGACGTATAAGAGTCAAGCATTAGAGGAGTACCTAGTTTAGTAACAATGGCACTCAAACCATCCTCACTGAATGCCGTAACAGGAACACCAAAAAGTTTAACCCAAACTAGAACAGTACCAACATCTTCTTTCAATAGGTTTACATATGGATGTCATTTCTTTAAATTAAGTGGATTATTGCGAATAAACCACATACCATTTTTAAGCATTGCATTCAAACCCTCCATAGAGCTAAATTGAAAAGAAAATAAGCATGTAGACGAGCTAAACATCGATCGACCTAGCCCATATTTACTCCAAGTGTTCTTAACATAGTTAGCAACAACAGGATAGGCCACCCGGTTCCCCAAGAAATAACCAACGCAGTATGGACAAATCGCTTACTTATAGCTCTAATAGACTCCACCGGGATAACCACATCAATCCTATTACCCCCGGTTTAAACAAAGTATGAAAATTCACTTTTGTACCACTTGGTTTACCAGTAACATTAGCATATAAAGACTTACCGGGGGCATTACCAGCCAAAGTAGTTTCCTGCGTAGGTATTGGTGGGAATGATCCCAAATCAGAAGAATTCACCACATGACTTAGCTTTTCCTTCTCCATAGTCTCTTCAACCACTGATGGTGATTCTACCTCCATTGTAGCAGGCTAGGATACCACGACCGTATCCTTTTCTACAATATTAGCCGATCTTTGTTGTTTTTCCTTTACACCTCTCCCTCTCTTACCCCTTTCTGACTCAAAAAACCACGCTTCATAATTATTACATACAAACCTTAACAATATACCAATAGCAGGTAACCACGTATAATCACGAGCCACACTCAACCAATCGCCGAACCACAAACCAAATAATCAAGTATGAAATCAATACGTATAGTAGCAGGAAAAGAACTTGTAACTTAATTAAATCAACAAACAATATAATAATAATTATGTACGATCGCCTAGGCACAAGTTATATAAATAATTAACAAGCTTGTGATCGGTAGCAGTGGAATAAAAAATGATAATTGACGATTAGGTTTTTACTTTTAGGTTTGGTCGCCAATTATCGTAGTAAAACCTTGTGATGAGGCATCATTTTATACACTTTTTTGGGGTCGTTTAACCTCCTAAATCGTGCATTTATGCCTAAAATAGATACTTAATTGTTCTTTTTCAGGTATTTCTCATTTGGAAGGCATTTGGAAGAATTACACGTGACTTGGGCTCATTTGGAGAAGAAACGGACAAGACTACGGACATACACCAACATTGATCAAGAATTTCTCTATAGTGGCTGGAGACGGCGTCACAGATACAACGTGACACTGTCACCACAAAGATCAAGACGGCGTCACATGATTCCACGATGGCGTCAGAGCATACGACCCAGCCCATTATCTAGAATATTCTCTTTCATGATGGCGTCATGATTAAAATGCGACGCCGTCATAGCGTTTTTCCTATATATACAAACCCGAATTTAGGGTTTTGAGTGTGTAACTTTAGAATAAAAAGAGGGTACGAACCCTAGTTCGTTTAGTAACTGTATGAGACGAATTTAAGGCCCAAAAACCCTATTGTACTTCTTCCAATTCATGTTTTAATCAAGTAAGGTTTACTTAATCATTCAATATGTCTATGTGATGTTTAGATTATTGTTCTTGCTTTATCTTTAACATGCTTGGCTAAACCTCCTATTATGTTTATTTATGATTGTATGAAACCTAGAATGTAGATCTTAGTGGTGTTGCTTCTTGTGATGAATGTGCACGTTAGGTCTTAGAAAACCAGCTTTTGTCTGCATCGCTGTTGATATGTCTAGGGAAACGTAATTGTGTAGAAAGGATACCATCGGGTAACAGTCTTCATACTACCTTTCCCCCTAATATGGTTGATCCACTCTTAATATATTTCACATGCACTTAGTGTACTCCTAGGGGCCGTATAATAGTCTTCATACTACCTTGCATGTGCGTTGCTCTAGCGGCATACTAAGTAGACAATGGGTTCGTGTAATTCATTAATTCTTTAGGAAATAGTTACACAGATCGTCACAAATGTGACAAGGCAACAACACTAGGAGAAGCAATCTAGGGAGTAATACATGATTAAATAAACACAGTCTTTTATGTTATTGTTATCACCATTAGCGTAGAATATATTTAGTTTAAATAGCTAAAACCAAACCTCCCTCTAATTATTTGATTTACTTGCTTTTCATAAAATATAAAAATACAAAAATAATCTTCTCTCAACCCTTAGAATTATGTTAGACCTTGATCAAAGCCTTCCCAACCTATTCCTCGAGTGAACGATAAACAACCCCGAGTCTTGCCTATACTACACTACAACGATTAGGTGCACTGCCTAGGGAGATGTAAAACTTCTCGTGTAGAAGTCCTACGACGACCGCACATCAATTTTTTGGCGTCATTGCATGGGGAATAGTTAGGCATTGATCATAGTTTAGCTTAGTTCTACTTGCTTGAATCCTTTCAAGTAAGATTTAATTCTCGCATATTAGCTTTCGTGTAGTCTATCTTTTCTTCGTGTTATCTGTTTCGTAACCTATTCTTGTCAACTACCATGGGAGACGAGAATCCTATCTGTATTCTAGGAGATTACTCCAAACCAATCTACGAGGGCTACAGGAATACCATCGAGCTCCCCGCAAGGAACAACGTGGTTGATTGTAGTAAATCTATACACGTAATAATAAAATATAAAATAATATGAAATTCCCAAACTACCCTTGAGGACAAAGGTAGTTAGAAAAATAACACGATAATATATAATAATACCTATATTTACCGGTAAGTGATTACCGGGTCGTTTTCCCAAAGATTTATGAAATTGAGACCACGTTTGTTGTTTGGACAATGACTTGAATTGGTTCAAAGATGTTTTTTCTAAAATCCTAAAATTTAACAAATTAAAGGACAATTAAACCTAACTTTAATAACGGGAATTTAAACTTTAACTAAAAACGCAAAACGAAAACCCTAAACGGCGATTAAAAACCCTAAATTTCCAAAATTAAACCTAAAATGAATTTTTCTCTTTTAATAGACTCTAATTGACTAAAAAGTAAGTTTAAAGAAAACTAGAACAAAAACGGAGTTGAAATGAGCTTAAAAACACGAAAAACGTGAACGGGAACGAATCCCGTTCTTTAAAAATTGAAATTTTGCAAATTAAACCCTACGGAAGTAAAACTAATTTTCCTAGAAACTATATGATAAAAGAAAATTTTCTAAAAAAGAATTATATTTTTTTGATTATTTTTCTATTTTTTATGATTTTTTAAAGTTTTTAATAAAAATAAATGTTTAAAAATACTAAACTAATTATAAAAATTCTGAAAAAATTATAGAAAATAGCTTGAACTAATAAGAACCTAGGAAAAATAAGCTTGGTTACACAGCTTATCGAATAAGCTGTGTAATAAGCTTAAACAGCTTATTGTACTAAAGAGGTTAAAATGTATATAAATAATAGATAGGGACTAAACGTATACAAATAATAAATTGTGTAAACTTAGAATGAAAAAGATCTCAGGGCACGTTGGTTAGAGGTGTGTGGTGTGAGGCATTTATAAGGGTTGAGGATGTTGAGGTTCAGGGGCGGGTTGCCGAAGCGCTTGCTCACCCGCCGGTTTCCATCTTCCCCTTTTTTTTTGAAAGACTTATTAAAAGCAAAGTTGTCTAAATAAACTTAGAAGATCTACATGACTTTTTGTGAGAAGAAACTTTTCTGAAAGCTAAATAATAAGTGGAAAAGAGGCGTTTGTTATAGATAGAAATGCTTATATTTTTTTTGTTTTTTGAATTAAATTTAGAATACAAAAGATGAATAGTGCTAAGCTAGGAATGAAATAGGCTACCCACTAATCTTAACTTCTAAGCCCTAATAAGCTAATGCCAATAACTAGAAACAAGCAAAATAATGCAAGCCATAAGCTGGAAAACGCCAAATAAACCCATTAAGCAAACTTTGAAAAACCGAAAAGGCCCTGAATAGGACGTTTGAACTGAAATTTTAAGCTATCTTAACAAAAGCTTTAAGCAAAAAGATGTGGTTCTATCATTGCATAACACGGGGGTTCGTTTCTTGGATTTGGCTAGTTTTTCTTAGAGAGAGAGAGAAACACTTGAGAGAGTTTTGTCTAGAGAGAGGAAAAAGTGTTTCTCTGAAATGAAAAGAATCGATGACTAGTGTTAGGCCTCTTCCAAAGTTGTGAAGAGGGTCTTATATATGTACTTACACTTATACCGGGTATTTAGTACACCGACTTAATACCAGAAAAACGTACTATTCAGTTGTTTGACTATTACACTAACGGGGCTAGATAAGCGTGTAAGAGATGCCTGGTGCAGAGAATGTAGTGTACTAACTGGGTGAGTTCGTCGAAGAAGTGTCTTTTGTGAATATGTGAAGTATCTAGTACTATGATCTCTATCAACTAATAGAGAGAAAACGGTACTAGTGTCTCTACCATCTGCTGATAGCTAATATGAAAAGAAATGACTAGCTTGCCTCTTCCAAAGTTGGAAGAGGCTTATATAGTACTTACAATATACCGGGTATTAGTACCCGACTTAATACCGAAAAACGTACTATTGACTATTACACTACGAGCTATAATAAACAGTAAAATACACTGGGTGACCGAGTCTTTTTCTAATATCTAACAATCTCCCCCTAAGGGAGGTCACCCCTGTAAATACCAAACTTAATCACTTCAGTTAGTACTGCAATGTCAAACACCCCTTAAAAGTTTTAAAATCCATTTAAGCTTTTGAAAATGAAATCTAGAGAGTAAAACTTTAAAACCAGATAGTGCACAGCTTATAACAACTAAAATAAACCTTAATCAATAAGTAAATAAGCCAGAAATGAAGAACTTATACCTATGCTAATTATTTTTGGTTTTTATTGAGTTATAAGACAAAAAGTGAAAAACTAAGATCTACACTACTTAAGCTAAAAACAGATTATAAAACATGATCAATAAGCACAATGAGACATAATTAAGTACAAACAAGCTAGATTATAAGCAAAATAAGCAAATTATAAGCTAGAAAATTAAGACAGAAATAGAAATAAGGAACTTACCAAAGCTTTAGCTCAACAAAGGCTTATTAATGCTCAAGGAGCTGTTCTACAAGCTCCAGCTTATCCAAGGATAAGCTGGTAGGGTCCCATAAGCTCTTCCAGGTTAAGCTTATCATCCAAAAAAGCTCAATTCCATTCTAGCACAAGTATTAAACCGATTTTAAAGTTTTAAGTAGATTAGATGCTTGATTTGAGCTCAATCTTAGATTAAAGACTAAGAGAGCTTATGATAGCTTATGTAACAATAAACAAATGCATTTGGAAATAAGAGCTTTTAAGTAAAACAGATTATGAAAAAGAAAGTGAACTATGATTTCATTAACTGAAAATTAAGTACAAAACTTTGAAATTGAAATTACAAAAGCTTAATAGCAAAATACATTTAAATGAAAAATTACTTAAGCTACTTAAAACTAAAAACGGGAAAAGAAAGTTGGTGTGTGTGTGAGTGAGGGGCTTTATTTATAGCCTTCTGAGGATGCTTCTAGGTCTTGGATCACGCTCCTCTCTTCCTTGATCTTGTCCCTTCATTCTTTCTCATCATTGAATCTCTAATGATCATCGTTGGATTAATTGGGATGAGCACACGGATTGCCAAAGTGGCATTCCGTGTGTTAGGCTCATTGTACTTCTTTTACACTAACTTTAGTGAAAATTACCAATCATTAGTGTGTTTCTCTCATTGCCCGCGTGTCATTCCTTTGTGGGATTCAACCAATGGGAAGGTTTAGTGACGTTTATCTTAGCCACATCATAGCTTGGTACTTGAATCACTTAGCCACGCCCTCAATTTCCATTTGCCCTTTGATTTTGACTCGGGGTTAAACGAAGAAGATGGTGAACAGTAAAAACCAAATTTCTCGCGTTTAAAATTATAAAAGGATGCGTTTGATTTTTATTTGACCCAGGGCTTATACACGTTGACTTTGGACTTATACAAAAGGGATTGGGCCTGGGTGTGTTTTGGGCTCGGGTAAAGTTAACAGGTATAAGGATTTGGTTTTATAAGTAAGTTAATGACCGTTATCTTTTATTAATAAAAAGATAACGGTGTTAGGGTTTTAGGGGCTTTTTATGAAATTTGATTTAACATTAAGGGCATTTTGGTATTTTTGAAAGATTTGTCTTCTTGTGGTTGACCAGGGTTAACCATTTGACCTTTGATACCAAACTTCCAGCTTTTATCCGTTCCCGTGTCCGTGTTTGTCCAATTTTTACTGTTTTCTTGTAATATTTGCAATATCCATACCTACGCATTCACAAAGACAAAACAAGCAAT
Source organism: Tanacetum coccineum (assembly GCA_026074375.1). Lineage (NCBI taxonomy): Eukaryota > Viridiplantae > Streptophyta > Magnoliopsida > Asterales > Asteraceae > Tanacetum > Tanacetum coccineum. The sequence goes on from BQNB010001459.1 coordinate 32,158, forward strand.
ATACAAGTATTTTTAGCACAATTTTGTCTTTTATGGGTCATTTTTGATATAAAACGGATATGTGTTTTCACATATATCAAAATTCCCCAAACTAAGCGATTGCGTGTCCTCACGCAATATTATATGCTTTAAAACCAAATACCTCAAAACTTTCCCAAACTAAATCTTTGAAAAGTAGCAAAGACTTTCGTGAAGAAAGTTAAGAATTCACAAGCTTTAAAACACCCCATTTTCCCATTTTTAATTTTTTTTATATAAACTTAGAATATTTCGACTTTCGTTATTTCCATAACTATTAGGGATCATAGAACAAGATGCATTTCGATCCGAGAATGCCCCAAAAAGGATAAATTCATCGTCCCTGACTTTTCACTTATTTAACAAACCAAACTAAAACGAAATACATCTGAATCATCAGTAAGATGCTAACACTAACTCATATTTGCAAACTTGTGAACCTTTAACTCCCGACATTTATTATACTAAGTGAGTGTGCTCTTTTGAATTCAACCATGATCAACGTTTTGCAAAATACTAACTTCACGTTCCATCCAATAATAATAGTTTTGAAGGCTAGATCCAACTAATTTATCGACTTCCCATCTTGTCACAAACACAACCTTGCGCTAAAGTGAACCGGCTTTTGACACCCCACAGAGACTAGTATCGGGACTCACGGACCTTAGGTTTAAAAAACACTCAGGTTTCCCGAATATTCATAGCTTATAAAATAGAATAGTCAAAGTTCAAAAGCATATTTGAATTTAACAAAAAGAAATCTATTTATTAATTTAAACATAATATTAAACATTTATGCAATTGTAACCCTCGACCTTTTAGAAGGCTGCAACATCGGTTGTGAGCCGGCAAGATGCAGCAAACTTTTATCAGTCTCGGATTTTTATTCTTACTATGGGCTTTCTTTTAGAAGACTACCACATCGGTTGTGATCCGGCAAGAGGTAGTAAACTTTTATATCAGCCCACAAGCTTTTTAATTTTATAATATTTTTTATTTTTCATTATTTTATTCATCATATTTTTTTAGAGAAGACTTCTTTTTGAAAAATTCAAGTATAAGTTTGAACTAAGACTAAAATTTTTGCTATATATTACATAAAAATTGTTGATTTAAGTTTAATCTCTAAAAATATCACGTATTATTATTCTGGTTAAGAGCTTATGGGAGAAAAAACAACAAATTACATACATGTCCCGAGCCATGGTTGTGAGTCCCTAAACGAATAGATCTTTGTAGCCTATGAAGGATGATAGCCAAGATGTATAAATACAACTGACTATATAGAAACACTGATTATGAATACAATATGTTGATGCGGAATCTCAACACAAGTACTAAGAAAAACAATGTATAACTAAATAACAACTTCTATTAATCTGCTTTGAACAATTACTGATATATTGTATGAGATTTCTTAAGGTGCTTTCTAACTATGCTAAGAGAGATCCTTTTATAGACTAAGGATAAACTCTCACAAGCTTACAAATCGCTAACAGATAACACATATCTTTTCCTAGAATATCTCATACATATCTCATAAACGGTACTAACTATTTTCTAACTAACGGTACTAACTAATCGATCAGTACTTACATTTTGTACTGTCGGTACTAACTATAACTAACAGTACTAACTATTTGTACTGTCGGTACTAACTTACTAAAACATAAATCCTAACAATCCTCCCTTAAACATGAATGTTGAACTTGTTTAACTTCATGTTTCTTCAACTTCTTTAATGCATAGAGGATGTATCCAAACACTCATATCATTTCTTGAACTTGTAAACTCTATCCTTCTTCAGCAGCAACTTTGTCTTCTCAGCAACTCAGCAACATCTTTTCAGCAACAATCCAACTAAGTTGGCTTTGTAGTTTTTGGCAAACTACCAGCCATTAACGGACATTAACTGATTCGATGTTCCTTTAACCAGTACCTTTTGCTCCTGATAGTTAACTCTTCATTTAAAAACATGGTGAGTTAATTACCATACAATTTTTGGTAAACTGTCAACCATCAACGGAATTGATTTGTCTTTACCAAATACCGTTTGCTTTTGGACTAGCCAATGCTTCATTGTAATAACATGGTGCATTGATAAACCATATAGTTTTTAGCAAACTATCAGCTATCAACAGATTTGATTAGTCTTTACCATGAACTGTTTGATCATGGACTAGCCAACTCTTCACCACAGAAGCAAGGTGAGTTGAGAACCTTACAATTTTTGGTAAATTGTCAACCATAAATGGATTTGAGAAGTCTTTACCACAAGCCGTTTGCTTATGGACTAGCCAGTTCTTATGCCTGTTAAGCATGGTGAACTGATGACCATTTGTTGTGTGGTGGTTAGCCAACACTCAATCCCATCAATCTTACTCTTCAGATTCTAACTCTGCAAGTATCTTCTTGACAAATTTAATCAACTCCAATGCCATAGTATTCTCTTCTTCAGACTCTAACTTCAATTTCAGCATCTGCATCAGTACTTCCTTTCTCAAAGGATACTTCTTCTCTACCAGCATATGGATGACTAAACCTGTGTCAGTCACTAAAGTATGTATTCCTGAAGAACTATGCAACTTCCAACTTACTATAATCCAATCTAGCTGTGAACTCCAAAACTCATCTTTATCATCTGGGTTGAACAAAACCATCAAATCTCCCCAAAGAACTCTGTCAAAACCTTCAGGCATCTCATCTTGGTATTTTTCCATTACCAGTTGATACACAGCATTCAGATCTTCTCTATCAAATATGGACAATACTGTCATCAAAGTACTAAAGTATCTCTTCTGTCCATTACTCCTAATCACCACATTTAGATTAATCTCCTCAAGGTGTTCAGCTTGATCAGTTTGTGGTTTAGCTCCAAGACACTCTGTCTTCCATTCTTTGATAGGATATTTTCTGTCAAGTATCTCATAGTCCACTTCTTTTTCTTCATCCTGAGCTATAGTTAAATACAATCTCAGTTCATCATTCTCTTTGTCACTATCATCTTCAGAAGTGTTTTGAATATATCTTCTTTTCCTTGACTTCATCTTTTTCCTAATACCAAGTTTTCTTTTTCTAGTACTCTCTTCATCTTTATCTTCCTCCTGAACTTCTTCTTTGCTTTCTTCCTTGATCACTTCACTTTTAGATAAATCAACTCCTCTCTCATTCATCCTCTTGATCAACTTTTCATCTTCAGCAGACCCAATAGAGATGAAATCTTCATCAGACCTCTTAATCTTTTCATACAAGGCTTGTACTTCCTCAAACTTCTTGATTTTCAATTCAGCATGTTTGTAGTTTCCCACATGCTTCAAGTAGGTCATCATTTGATTTCTGAGTTGATTCTTGGTTGGTGGTTTATTCCTTATAGCTTCTGATCTTTGTTGAGCAAGGAATTTTCTTTGAGCAGCAATTGTGTCATGAAGGAACTTTGCTCTTTCTTCTATTGTAAATTGCTCTCTTTCTTGTTCTTGAAGTTTCTCAGCAAGAAGTCTATCTGCCTCAATCCTTGCCTTCATATCATCAAAATCTCTTATAAGCTCTTCATTTGCAGCATTTTCTTCAGCAATTCTGTTTCTCTCCTCTTCAGCTTCCCACTCTTCTTGCATTTTCCTAGCCAACTCTTCATCACTTTCAAGCTGCTTAGCACTTCTCTTCAGCTGAGGAAGATCATCAATTCACTTTCAGATTCTCCACCTCTTCAATCTTCTTCTTCCCTTTGTCTTTTGGATCAATCTTTAGAAGAGCTTAATGTGAGAAGTGACTTTGTAAGGTAGGCTTAGGTTATCAGTTTCTTCAACATCCTTCAACTCTACACCTTTCTCCTTTTCTCTAGAAGCTGCTTTGGCTTGACTCATGTTGAGGAGAACCTTAGCTATTGTTTCATCATCTCCAAATATTCTAGAAGTGGGTGTTTGAGTGGATGTTTGAGTGGCCATATCTTCCTCAGTTTGATCTTTAGTACCTTTTATTTGCCCATCAGTACTTTCAACTTTCTCTTCAGTACCTTCTCTTTGCTCTTCAGTACTTTCATTGTGCTCTTCAGTACCTTCTTTATGTTCATCAGTACCTTCAATTGGCCTGTCAGACAAACATGACGTCCAGTACAACTATTGGTCTTCAGTACTAACTTTCTCAAAGTCAGTACTAACTCCATTATTTTTTTTTTTTCCCCTTTTTTTCCTTGAAGGTAAACTAACTCATCTCAGTACTAAGTCTAACTTCATCAATCTCCTGTCTTCATCCACCTTCTCTAGTCCTCCCTTCACTCTGAGCATTCTCTGTTTCCATGTGATCAATTGTATCTTCAGGCATTTCATCAAACAGAGGATCTCTTTGAACTGATGATTCACCTTTTGCAAACTTCCTCCCTTGTTTGGATACAGACTCTTTGTGCACCCTATGTTTCTTTGAGAAGCTCTTCCTTGGGAATCTTTGCTTCAATGAGACACTTTTCAGATATGCTTTATGGTGTTTGATGACAGGTTTAGCTTGCTTCTTGAGCTTTGTGATCTGAGCCTTCAAGGCTTGTATTTCCTTGGCCTGATCTGAAACCTGTTTACATAAAGATAGACAAAGATCATAGACACCTTGGATAGTCATGTCACCCTCATTCCCTGAAAGGGATTTATCACTGGATGAATGACCTCCAAGATTCTCACCAGAAGTTTCTGGGATAGAATCAGGAATAGTAGTAGTGGGTGAAGGTCTTGGGGATGGGTCAGGCTGATGCTCAATAGGTACCTCACTAGTTTGAGCAGGGGATGAGTCAGTCTGTGGCTCATAAGGTACTTCACTAGTGGGAGCAGGGGAGGGTGTAGGTAGTGCTTCAGATGGTCTTTCTGAAGAAGCACCCTCATCCTGAGTTGGTTGTACCAACATAGTAGCAAACAAAGGGGTTACTTTCCCTGAGAAATGCTTACCCTTCTTAACCATGAAAGAAAAGACTTTACTAGTTAAAGTATTTACAGGAAAATGATCTAAAGGTACAGGTACATTAACTAGTTGTTTACCTAAAAAGATAGAAATAAAACGTGGGTACATTACAAACTTCTTCTTAGCATCTAAATGTCTAAGCATACCATCAAAAATTAATTTAGAAAAATTATACTTCTGATTAGATGTTAAACAAATGACAGCAGTGGCAATGTTTGTAGGAATTTGATCCCAAGAGGTGCTTTTGGAACTAAGACAATGATTAATTGTATGAAATAAAAACCTCCATTGGGGTGAAAACAAAGCTTTATTAAATGTTAACACTGTTAAATCCCCCTCATACCCCATTTGCTGTATAGCATCAAAGATAGCTTGATTAGGTAATGTGTCTATCCCATCAGCATCATCAAAACGAAGATCACTTCTTATGGATGCCTCAGAGATAGACACAGACTTGCCAGCTACTTTGGCAGTAATGTGCCTAACATTGTTGATTGTTTTGGACTTAGCAGACGTCCAAAACTGTTCAACAAATGTAGTAGATACAATAGGACTTACAGTGAGTGCAAAATGAATGGAACTACGCTTGAGAAAGTCAATGATTTCGTGAAACTCCTCATTCCCTTCAAACTTCTCCAAGTATGCGACCATGTTATGCTTCGGACATGAATCAAGAACAGCCATTCTACTTGAAATAGAGATCGTCGTGAAAATAGAAATTAGGTCTTGTAAGTGCGAATGTGGTTTAGAGAGAGAGAGTGCGTACGAAACTGCGCAATTGAAATGGGTTTAAATAGGTTTAGGAGACCTAATTTCAAGGAAACCGTTTCAATTTACACTTTGTACCCTTGGCGGTATTTTTCTTTAACCTCTCTAAAGCGGTACTAACTTTGCCCAGCGGTACTAAGTTTGCACTGGCGGTACTAACTTTGTCCAACCAAAGAATGAACAATGTAGGTATCAGGAGTGCTTCAGTACCATCATTAACACCTCTCAATGACTCTCTAATCACTTACAAACCTCTGGAAATGCATTCTCTATGGTTAACTTGATACTTTATACAAATTATACAACATAGTTTATAACCTCCCTTGAACCAATGCAGCTTATGGATTGATCATCCCTATAGTAACTACCAAGAATTGAAATCGACTAACATCAAATGCCTTGGTGAGTAAATCAGCTATGTTAGCCCTAAAATATGGTGACTAATCCGGAATTACATTTATCATTTATAGTCGGGTCGGGTTAGTTTAGCTAGTCGATATCGGGACTATAAATACTCCCTCCATACTTCCATGGAGGGGTAGGAGTTCACATTGTAAAGTGTGAGTGTGTGTGTGGTTCCTTTTTCTCTATTAAACCACACACATACAAACACACTCCTCCTTCCTCTTTTTTCTACTTCTTCTCTTTTCTCTCTTTTTCTCTCTAATAATATGGCTCAATTTCTTTTCCATTTTACCATGCCTCCGGATCATTGTTCAAAGGGTGAATCTATACTAACAATTAAAGTCAAGATCGCAAAGTATGAAGGAACAAACCTACAACAAAGAACAAAGAACAAAGACAAAGACCAAGAACCAATTGTTAGTATAGATTCACCCTTTGAACAATGATCCGGAGGCATGGTAAAATGGAAAAGAAATTGAGCCATATTATTAGAGAGAAAAAGAGAGAAAAGAGAAGAAGTAGAAAAAAGAGGAAGGAGGAGTGTGTTTGAACTTATACCATGTCGAATATAGGATGTTGCGGGTTAGAACATCACCACGGGCAATGTAGGCCATTAATTTGGTATTCATACACGTCAAGCTTCAGTGTCATGAGCTTAGAGCAACGTAATTACATTTATATGATGTCTGCATCTGTTGCATTATCATACACTTGGGAATCTGTGTGGTCCCTACAATAATGATTTATCAAACCTATGAATTCACCAACATTATTGTTGACTTTTAAGCCAATTTTTTTCAGGGGAACAATAAGCACTGGGTGCGATGGATCATTGGTGGTTTTGAATTGGAAGTCTTGCATTAAAGGATTTTGTCGCATTTCAGTTTTTGCTATCTGTATGGGCTGAAAATCTTGTATTTTGTAGATCCAAGTAAACAAGATAAGCTTCGGCTTATGTAACAAATACTTTGTTAAATCCAATGTATCTTTTTCAAACCGACTTTTTGGTCGTTCAATATATATCTTGTTTATTGAACTAGAAAGTTAGACACGCCCCGTACCTTAATCCGCGCGACCCCAAGTTGGGGTGTTACAGATTGGTAACAAGAGCCAATGTTATAGAGAACCAGGTAAAAGTTTTTGCTGGACTATAACCGTTTTCAAAAGTTGTTTTATAACAAAGGGATTACACGGGACATACATATGTGCATACATTCATGCATACACTACTTGTTGCATTAGTTGGTTGGACTAGATGCATTCATAATTGATATACAGGTTATGATATAATGTAATATAACCATAAAGAGACTTTATATTAAATACTAATATAAGCTATTTTGAATTTTGCAGATTCAGTCATGTCAGATTCGGATGAATCGGGGGTTACACACACGGAGGTTTCCAGCCCATTTGAGGATCTATCAGACATAGGATCACCGAGAGCCGATGATCACGAGTTCCTTGAGCTACCTTACATGCCAGAGGACCCATACTTGGAGGCCGCTCTTCAGGCACCACCCTCTCCAGATTATGTGCCTGGCCCGGAGGAGCCAGAGCATGCACCACCTTCGCCAGATTATGTTCCATGAATAGATCATTCTTGATTGATGAGATACGTTGCTGTAGGACCAGCCTGTTGAAGTTTTTTTAATAATTTTATTGTGTAAAAAAATAAATATGTTAAAATGTATGCTGAGGATGCCTCACCTATTACACAGTTACCTGATTATGTTCCAGAGTCTAATCCTGAGGCAGACCCGGAGGAGGATGACGATGAGGACCCTGATGAGGATCCTAACACATCCTGCAGACGGATGAGATAACGGAGATGATGAGATGGACATTGAGGATGATAATGTATGATGATATGGACACCGATTGCCGATTGAGGAGGCTGATGTATGACGAGATTGATGTTGAATTGTGACGAGGAGGCGGAGGAGGAGCACTCAGCTCCTGCCTACCCTGTAGTTGATGCATTAATCCACAACTGCCCCCGTCTGCAGAGGAACTGAGCGTTTGAGACTGATGAGACTGCGGCCACACACCACCGCCACCCTGCATAACGTATGAAATCTAGTATTACTAAACCCAAGCCATTCTACCTGTACCAGCATGGTCTAATCAGAGTTTGCCAGACTGCTGCTATATCTCCCCACCAGCATACCACTATCTCCATGGTCTTCATCACCACCCCAGATTCCTTTCCCACTATCACCACCCTTTACTTGTGTTGACAGCACACCTCCTATTCCATTCGTTCACTGGGCTACCGAGCTTGACACAATTCGATGAGAGCTAAGGCTGCAGCTACTTCTCATTCTCTACCATTACCACCACCCTTCAACACCCCCACCACCAGATTGGCACCACCCCCATGCCACATCAGCTCCTCATCATTTCCACCATTGTTAACCCTCTGCCAGTCATAGAGATGGAATAGACCCGAGGGTTTAAATTAGCCTAAAATATGGTGACTAATCCGGGAAATTACATTTTTCGCCATCATGTTTCCAGGTCAAACATGGCTGATGAAGAGATCGATTGCTGAGGACCAGCAGTAAGCTAAGAGGATGCGCTCACCTATTACACAGTTACCTGATTAAGTCCGGAGCCTAAATCCTGAGGCAGACCCGGAGGAGTATGACGATGAGGACCCTGAGAGGATCCTATCGACTATCCCTGACGTGGGAAAGTAGATGACAGGATTATGATGAGAGTACCATACATGAGTGATTGAAGAGTGATGATATGACATCGATGCGAAGAGGAAGAAGAAATGAGGAGATTATATGGATGTTGAGATTGACTAGGAGGCTAGGAGGATCACTCAGCTCTGCCTACCCTGAAGTTGTTGGCTTTAACCAGCTACTGCCCCGTCTGCAGAGGAGACTGAGCCTTTTGAGACTGATGAGGTCGCGGCCACACCCACACCTCACCTGCATATCGTATAACACTAGGATCCTATTCCAGAGCCAGTTACCTGTTACCAGCATGTCTGAATTCTGAGGTTGCCAGACTGCTTGCACATCTTCCCACCTGCATCACCACTATCGTCCATGGTCTTCATCACCACCCCAATTCCATTTCCCATTTCACCACCCTCACCTGTGTTGACAGCACCACCTCCTAGTCCTATTCGTTCACTGGGCTACCGAGCTGCCACAATTCGGATGAGAGCTAAGGCTGCAGCTACTTCCCATTCTCTACCATTACCACCACCCTTCATACTCTCCCCCACCAGACCAGATGCACCACCACCCATGCCCACATCAGCTCCTACTTCATTTCCACCATTGTTGTTACCCTCTGCCAGTCATAGAGAGGATAGACCCGAGGTTAATGTTAGCCCTAAAATATGGTGACTAATCCGGAATTACATTTATCATTTATAGTCGGGTCGGGTTAGTTTAGCTAGAGAAAGCTAATATGCGGAAATTAAATCTTACTTGAAAGTATTCAAGCAAGTAGAACTAAGCTAAACTATGATCAAAACCTAACTATTCCTCACGCAGCGGAGCCAAAAACTTGATGCGGTCGTCGTAGGACTTCTACACGAAGTTTTTCAACTCCCTAGGCAGAGTACCTAACCGTTGTAGTAGTAGTATAGGCAAGACTCGGGGGGTTGTTATCGTTCTCTAGGGGAATAGGTTGGGAAGGCTTGATCACGGTCTAATAGAATTCTAAGGGTTAAGATAAGATTATTTTTGTATTTTTATGTTTATAGGAAAGCAGGTAAAATCATATATTTAAGAGGTTGGTTGATTTTAGCTATTAAACTAAATATAAACTACGCTACTGGTGATAACAATATAATAAAAGGTTGTGTTCATTTAATCATGTATTACTCCATAGATTGCTTCTCCTGGTGTTGTGGCTTTGTCACACTTGTGATGATCTATGTAATTATTTCCTAAGTCATGAACGAATTACACGAACCCGCCGTCTATTTAATATTACGTTGAGGCAAAACACAAAGTAAGGTAGTATGAAGACTATTCTCGGCCCCCAAGAGTATATTAAATGCATGTGAAATATATTAAGAGTGGATCAACCATATTAAGGGGCAAGGTAGTATGAAGAATGTTACCCGATGGTATCCTTTCTACACAATTATGTTTTTCTAGACATATCAACAGCGATACGGACAAAAGCTAGTTTTCAAAGACCTAACATGCATATTCATCACAAGAAGCAACACTACTAAGATCTACATTCTAGGTTTCATACAATCATAAATGACGCAATAGAAGGTTTAGCCGAGCATGTTAAAGATAAAGCAAGAACAGATAAGAATCACACAACAAGACATATTGAATGATTAAAATAGTCTTACTTGATTAAAACATGAATTAAAGGAAGTACAATAGGGTTTTGAGGCCCTAAAATCATCCCTAACAGCTGCTAAACAAACTAGGGTTCGTCCCTTTCTTTTACTCTAAAGTTACACACTTAAAACCCTAAAAATGGATTTGTATATATAAGAAAATCGCTATGACGGTGTCGCGTTTTAATCGTGACATCATCATGAGTAGAATATTCTAGATCTTGGGCTGGGTCATGTGAGCTGACGCCGTCGTGAAATGTTGTGACCCCGTCATGGTGGGAATTGTGATGGCGTCACGTGTATTTTGTGACGGCGTCTCTAGCCTCTGAGTAGAAATTCTTGATAGATGTTGATGTAGGTCCGTAGTCTTGCCTGTTTCTTCTCCAAATGAGTCCAAGTCACGTGTATTTCCTTCAAATGCCTTCCAAATGCTGAATACCTAAAAAGGAACGATTAAGTACCTATTTTGGGCATAAATGCACGATTTAGGGGGTTAAACGACCCTAAAAAAGTGTATAAAATGACGCCTCATAAAATACCCCTACACTTGGGATTTGCTTATCCTCAAGCAAATGGGCTTTTCTACCTAGACAATAACAATATGAGGGTCATTTTTACCTACTCTTTAAAAGTATTTTACAACATAACCTTCTAGACCTTTTAATTAAGAGCATGTAAGATATATACTAGCACCTCACATAAGTGTTTGAGATTCTCTCTTTCACTCGGTTGTATAATAAATTATAACATAAGGGAACAGAAAATCAACACTCATTACTTGTCATAGCATATAAATTACTATAGGCTTGGTAAAGGATCAAACCTTCAAAGCTAGGTGCAAGCATTATTCATTACTATCTATGAGGTCTTTTAAAGGGTTGTGGGGTGTAGGTGTAAGATAACATATAATGGAAACAAAAACGGATGGGATACATTTAGGTGGCTTTGGGTGAATTTTGAGTGGAAGGGTTAGCTAATTATTTACATGAATACACGCTGGTTTGGTTGCTAAGCCAAGACTCAGACGAAGATCTACAAACTCTACACAACTCTAAATCAATCTCTTTTTTTTAATAACATAATATATCATAACTTGGGGTTTACAACACGTACCCCTACACTTGAGCTTTTTACATACTCGATATTTACAATCTAACTAATGACCCGATTTAAGGTGGATCAAAATAACATGGAGATCATCTAACAAATATATGGGGGTATTGACTTAACTTTTCTTCCCCATTCTTCCGTGAAATAAATACTACCATGAATCCCAATCGTCCCAAAATAGTATTTACAAGGATAAGGACTTAGCAACCGTGTACTCAAATAATTAACTTGGGTTAAACACAATAATGTACTAAAGGCGAGTACATACAAGGTAGGCTAAGGCGATTTGGGTGTAACGATTGGTTTAAGAGTGACAATGCTCTTCATTAATAGTCTGACTTAACTAGAAAATTATGAGAACCGTGAAAAATGATAGGCTCGGAGGGTTGTACTAGGGGTATCCTGCACTAAAGATGAGTGCATGGCAAGGGTGTGGGATAGTTATATAATCGATGTGACCATCATAACATTTACAAGTTTAAAACATGGGTTAATCCTAATGCCTCTTATCAAGCAAATCCTAATACTCACTATGCGGTCTCGGGATGCATCACAAAAACAAGTTCTAGAATTTAATATACTACTAGTACACTCTCATAGTCCTAAAGTAACTGATACCAATGTTCTAGAAAAGGCAACAAAACCACGCATACACATCTGTAATGACGGAATAGCACACATGATTGCTCACTACTTAACTCGAACAAGCTAAAGGTATAATATCTAAGGGCGAACCTCACATTTTGGGGATGGAATTTGAGGGTTTTTGTGCTAGTAATATAAATTCCTATTCATGAGACGCTATTAATACTTGGTTTTCGTCGGTGTGTGTCATAAATTTTTTTTTAATTTGGGTCAAAATTACCTCTTATGCTATGTTTCGATATATTACCCATCATTTTAAGGACAATGCAAATGGCAAATGAAAAAATAGTTTCTAAGGCTTATTTTCCCCCTGCACTTAAGTTGAATATTGTCCCTAATGTTCTATAGAAGTACCCATAAAAACAAATTAAAGGGAAAAGAAAACAAGGAAAAGAAACTGGTACTCCCTTGGTTTGCTTAATAATGGATAAGAAACATGCGATAACTGGTTAAATCGTCCTCCAATAATCGTCCAATGAAACTTCCTAAGAACTTCTAAGCTTCTTCTCGTCAAATATAACCTGTAATCAAAAGCAGAGTGTTAGCCCTAAAATATGGTGACTAATCCGGAATTACATTTATCATTTATAGTCGGGTCGGGTTAGTTTAGCTAGTCGATATCGGGACTATAAATACTCCCTTCATACTTCCATGGAGGGGTAGGAGTTCACATTGTAAAGTGTGAGTGTGTGTGTGGTTCCTTTTTCTCTATTAAACCACACACATACACAAACACTCCTTCTTCTTCTTTTTTCTATCTCTTCTCTTTTCTCTCTAATAATATGGATACTTTTCTTTTCCATTTTACCAAGCCTCCGGATCATTGTTCAAAGGGTGAATCGTGTTAACAATTGGCACCAGAGCATAGGGGGAATCCGTGTTGTTTATCTACTGATTATTGTGGTTAAACAAGATCAAATTCGTGGTAAAAAAGAAGTCAATAGAAAAAAATCAAACCCGAATTTTTGTGCTTAGATGTGTGAATGTTTATGTTATTAAGCAAGATCTAGGCATAGGGTAGCTAATTGTGCAAGAGAAATCAAGTTAAAAGGTCAAAAAGGGCGATTTTAGGTGGAAAAACTCGTATATTTCGTCGTTGCGTTTTGACTTTCTGGCAAAATTCATGTTGCGTTTTGATTTCTTCTTGTTGCGTTTTGACTTCCTTCTTGTTGCGTTTTGACTCATTGCGTTTTGACTCATTGCGTTTTGACTCACTGCGTTTTGACTCATTGCGTTTTGACATTGGTTGCGTTTTGACTCATTGCGTTTTGACATTGGTTGCATTTTGACTCATTGCGTTTTGACTCACTGCGTTTTGACTCATTCTTTTGACATAGTTGCGTTTTTGGTTCACTCTTTTTGATTACAGGTTGCGTTTTGAAGACCACGACTGCGTTTTGACTAAACGTTTTATTCATTGCGTTTTGAATAGAAATCTTGTGTGAAGAAAAGGGTTTCAGTAAAACGGCCATAACTTTTGATCCGTAAGTCCGTTTCAGGCCCGTGACCTCTCAAATCGAAGAGAAAAACGAGACGGATCACGCTGTAACCATCCTTTAGCTGGTTAAGGATTTCTTAAGGCCCAAAAAGCTCGTTTACTATGATTTATTGACATTTTTCAGTTTTTTGGAATTTGTGTTACACTTGTTTTTGTTCTAGCTCACGGCCCATCTGTATTTTGAGGCCCGTTTCAGTTTGGTGAGCCTAGTTAAACAATCTGCTGTAACCCTAGCCAGAAAATTATCTGTTTTTAGACAATTAAATCATTGGCCGCTGAGTCCGAATCAATTCATTCACGGTTTTTTCTATTGATTTTGTAAAATCCCGTTAATTTCCTTATACGTTAAATCAATAGGACGTGTAAAATCCCGTGAACAGAGAATGGCATACAAACACCACAATCAAGAATAAAGACTCATAAAAACACAATCAACCATAACAACACACCACACAAACAACAACACTTAATCCCAAAACGATCCTGAAAAGATTCACTTAAATGACAAAATGGCTAGAGATTTGGATTAAGATGACATGTGATTACGAAGTGGATTTGGTATCCCTTATTTGCAATTGAAGTTGGATTTCACAAAGGCGTCTACTTATTTCATCATCGTGACTTTCTTCTATTTTCTATCGATTGATGACTTGCTTGAACGTATACATTTATGATTAAGACTTGGATTATCTAGTTTCCAGCGGTCAAGGGGTGGTTGGATGAAGACCTGGACAACTATCACTTAAAGGAGTTACGTTGTAGTACTCAGTGTCACACGCAGATGTCGATGTGGATAATTTCAAGAGGTGTTGTACTTCTTATACTTTTGATGGAGTATAAGGTACTTAGAGATTTTCTTCTGCACCGTTCTTCAATCAACAATAGTGCAAGATTAAGTAACAAATTTGGGGGATTTTACTTCAGTTTCAAGTTGGGTATAACGGGTTTACTTCACATGTGATCACAACAATAGCCGACAGAATACGAGGTTGGTAAGTTAGCCAGAGAGTTTAAAGGTTGAGATGTAATCAGCACTTCTCACGGGTATTTTTGTGCTATTCCAAGACAAAGATACTTCACAGTCTAAGCAAAATCTTCAAAGTTCTTCGATGACATTCATTCACAAGACCTTGATTATACCAAGTGTTCTTGATTCTTGCTTCATCTCCTCTACGGTTTCTGAAGTCAAGAGGGTAATGATTCTTTTGTTTATCAAGATTTGTGCTTATGACTAGAACTTCTCGAGTATATGGACGTACACGACAATGATGCTTCCGAGAGTTCGCAACCATCATGGGGGAAAATGTGTACATCTGGGATTTAATTGACCTTGATGTTACCATGTCAACTTCCAGGGGGAAGTTTGTTAGCCCTAAAATGTTTAGTATGGTTTATGAAGTATTATGCAAACGTGAGAAGAACAGTTGCAGATTTCTCGCATGCACCCCTGAACGAATATTCACCAAGCCCTGATGACAAGAAGTAGTGGTCGTTGGTGTGGTTTGACTTCTACAAAATTCCGTTGTGCACTTTGATGACAAGTAGAAGATTGTTCAAGCTACATCAATGTTTCAGAATCTGCTTAAGATAGGGATGTTGGTTTGGGGGGAAGCTGATTCAGAAACTTCGCCAAAAAGGAGTCTATGAAGAAAGCTTTTCAAGACATGCTGCATGGATTGGGGGGAAGTTAATCCAGTTCATGCATAC
Organism: Tanacetum coccineum; assembly: GCA_026074375.1. Taxonomy (NCBI): domain Eukaryota; kingdom Viridiplantae; phylum Streptophyta; class Magnoliopsida; order Asterales; family Asteraceae; genus Tanacetum; species Tanacetum coccineum. The sequence continues at coordinate 47,577 of BQNB010001459.1, forward strand.
TACAATGGTTCCTGTACAAGTAAAGACAATGAAGATCCAAGCTGGAATACAAGTTTTAAGACGAGGAGAACTCAGAAGACAACTTCAGCTGTGGAAGCGCTTTGGAAGACTATATTACGTTGTTATTTGTACTTGTTAGGAACATTGTAAGTAATTCCGTAAGTCCACATATTGGGGGAAGATTGTTAGCCCTAAAATATGGTGACTAATCCGGAATTACATTTATCATTTATAGTCGGGTCGGGTTAGTTTAGCTAGTCGATATCGGGACTATAAATACTCCCTCCATACTTCCATGGAGGGGTAGGAGTTCACATTGTAAAGTGTGAGTGTGTGTGTGGTTCCTTTTTCTCTATTAAACCACACACATACACAAACACTCCTACTTCTTCTTTTTTCTATCTCTTCTCTTTTCTCTCTTTTCTCTCTAATAAACATGTCTCAATTTCTTTTCCATTTTACCAAGCCTCCGGATCATTGTTCAAAGGGTGAATCTATACTAACACATATACACTGAGGTACCACCCTTTATATATCGTGTTTATTGTATTTACGATATATAAACAACCTACGTAACATAGGATCAATATCGGGCCTATAATAACTAAGTAGTGTACTTAGTTTATTGGACTTGGAAAACTAATGGGAAGCCCATCCAAGCCCATTAAGTGGCCGGCCTAAAGGGGTGTAGGAGGAAGGGATAAGATCACCTTTTTGGTAAATAAATATATGAGATCTTCTCATAATTTCATAACCAATTACCAAAAATCTCTCCCTCTATCTCTCTCTCTTGTGAAAATCACGGCACAAACAAAACACCCATCTAGGGTTTTGTTTTTTTTCTTGATCTATTACTTTGATTTTTGTTTATTCAAAGTATATTCCAAGGTTACAGGTTTAAGGACTAGCATCCAAGAGGTATACGGTAAAGTGTAGTGTGGATATTCATACAGGTGATCTACTTTGGTTACTTGGTTTCTTGGATAGATTGTTGATAAGTGTAGAATACACATATCTATTTATGCTTAAAAAGGCCCAATTCAACCCAAAACGGATCAAAAATGGCAAAAATATGCTTGTATTTGAGTTTAATGTGTGCAGGTATGGATATGTCAAATATTACAAGAAAACAGTAAAAAACGGGCAAAAACGGACACGAGAACGGATGAGTGATCAAGAAGCTAAAGAAATCAAAGCCGAAGCCAGAGAAATCATGCCTCAGCCTTCTACAGTCAACTGCAGCTAAACCACAGTCAACCAAAACCAAACTCCATTGTTTTATAAAGTTCAAGGGCTGAATATGCAATTTGCCCAAAGTTAATTATAACTTGAAATTGTGCTTACCAAAACACAAGGGCCGAAAATGCAATTCCCTCATAGTTACAAAAGGGCGCGGGTCTTGCTACACTTATAACCTCTTTACACTTACTGTTCACTCATTTTTACCCAAATCGGATTAAAACTTACACACACACACGAACACACTCAAGAACACCAATGAACTACCCGGCTACACTTATAACCCCATTAACATTTACTGTTCCTCATTTTTACCCAAATGCGATTAAACACTCACACACACACGAACACACACTCAAGAACTCCATGAACCCTAGTTTCTTAACCACTCACCCACACCCAAATTAACCATAGGGTTAATGATCCCCTCACACCCCTTAACCCATCCATCACTATCAATCATAAACCCAACCCAATCCACCCTGGCAGAATCTAAGGAAATGATTGGGTGATGTGACGTGTGTGAGTGTTTACACTCACATAACTAACACACTCTATGTCCACGTCAATGATCCGGGTTATACACATTTTTAATCCCACGGCCTATATGCAAGATCAAGGAGAGAGAGATGATTGAAGGGTTAAGATGAAAGGATAGAAGGGTCTAGAAGAAGGAGGTGAGCTCAAGCTTCGGGTATAAATACCCTCCTCATTCCAGCTTATTAGGGGTGAATTTTTTAGTTTATTTTTGTAGTAGTTTAATTTTTTCGATTCAGTTTTTTAGTAGTTTTTTAATGTAATTTCAATTTCATGTTATTTCATTTCGTATTGTAAAGCAGACTATCAACAAATTTTTGAATTAGATCTTTCCAAGGACGTTTTAAAATCCTGACTAGCCAACTATTTGTTGTGAAGCAAGGAGAGTTGAAAACCCTACAATTTTTGGTAAATTGTCAACCATAAACGGATTTGAAAAGTCTTTACCAAAAGCCGTTTGCTTATGGACTAGCCAGTTCTTATGCCTGTTAAGCATGGTGAATTGATGACCATTTGTTGTGTGGTTGTAAAACCAACACTAAAAGACCATCCATTCTATCATCAAAGTTCTTATCAAAATCCTCCCCTCAAATCCAACTATCCTTCTTTTTATAACCTGCAAATGTTAGTCTAAAACATAGAAAATACAATAGCAATACTAACATAGCAATATCAAGTATAATTAGCAGAACTAACTATACTTGACACAAGAGAATTAATTTCTCTTGGGAACCCAAGCCATTACTGACTTGTTTCTGCCTGTTGGATCAACATAGTTAAATTGCTTACAAATACATGATCTAGTATTCTTGTAGACATGATTTATCATCTTTATTTTAGGTCTCCATGCCCAGTATGTTGTAGGCTTAACAACATTTATCCCTTGTTTCCCAACATCACTTGTCATTCTTTTTCCTTTAGCAGTATTAACAGAATTTGCCTTGACAGTATTAACTTTGTTACTTAAATTTCTGTTTTTAAATGCTGTTTGTTGGCAAAAAGGTCTTCTTAATGATGAATGTGACTTTTGAAAAGCATTTGTCCTTGGTTTGGCAATATTTACAAAGGGTTTGTGTACAGCAGTATTAAATGGCCTAGCAGCACTAAATGGTACAAGGCCAGACTTGGTTAAAACTGTTGTTGGAGCAAAATTCCTTCTAGAATTAGAAATTTTTGATGATTGACCCTAATTGCATTAGTCCAAACTGGTCTAACTTTCCTTTGACCAGTTCCCTTTTTCACATTGTTCAAAACAGGTTTTTATACCATCATTTTATCATGAAAATCACAGTCTTTATTTAGATGGTTAAAACTCCCACACACAAAACAAGCTTTTGGTGTAAACTGAAATCCAGCTCCTAATATTTTAGGCTTTGAGGTATACCAGCTTGTATTGTTGTTCCTAGGGTTTTGACAAACTTTCCTAGGTTGATCAGCTTGCTTGGGTTTTTGAACATTAATAGATTCTAACACCACAGTCTCATCTTCATCACTATCAAAAACCCAATCTTCAATTATTGGAGCATCTGAAGTTTTCTTAACTTCCTTAGAGACATTTTTACTAGCACCCTTATTTACCTTAACACCATATCCTTCAAATTCAGGTTCTTTAAATTTCGCAAGTCCTGAGTTTGATAAATCAATACTAGGAGGTGTAAACAAACCTGTGAGTGGAGGGGAACAACATTATATCCTAGACCCTTCTTATTGTTACTAGATATTTGATTTCCAATCAATTGATCCAGACTTTTAGAGGCATTTTCAAACTTTTCAATTTTAAACTGATTATCCTCTTTTTCTTTCTTAAGTCTTTCTACTTGTTTCTTAAGACCATTAATATCTGATTCATTAAATGAAGCATCTCTTTTAAGAACATCAATCTGATCACAAAGCAATCTTTCATTTTTCTTATAAAATGCCAGTTTTTCTTCTACTGAAGCTAAACCCCTTTTATAGTTATATAAATCAGATTCAGACTTAGTAAGCTCTACTCTCAACTTATCATATTTAGACTTAAGATCTTCAAAAATTTTAAGACAAGTTTTAGAGCAAGTTTTGTTATTTTGTACCTCAGAATCAGAGAAAGCCATAAGTGCAAAGTTGGTAGAAGCCTCCTCTTGCGCCATGTAACTCCAATCAAATCCAGTACCATCTATAGCTAACATAGCTTTGGAAGAAGATTCTTCCACATTCACTGTTCTCCTTGAGCTGTCTTGACTTCTGCTCCTGTTCTCTTGACTCTTAGGATTTCTGCACTCTCTAGCAAAATGTCCCAACTTATGACAATTGAAACATTCCACCTTTTTCTTGTCATAACCAGCAGTATCACTTCCATTGATGACAATCTTTTTACCAGTTCTTTGATAAAACTTTCTTGCTTTCATGCTTAGCAATGCCAATTGCCACTTTAAATCCATTTCATCAAGATCATCTTCATGGATTTGATCTAGGTCTTCATGAACAACTTGAGACCCATTGGGTTGAGTGGCCAGATAAGCATATATTGTGGCATCACTGAGGCAAGCAGTACTATTATTAGTGCTAGCAGTACTAACAGGAGTGCTACCAGTACTAACATGAACATTAGCAGTATTAACATCATTTGTACTGCTATGACCTGAGACAAAGGCCAAATTCTGAGAGCCTGAGTTTGAGCTAGAGGTTACACTTCTTTTGACTTCTGGTTCAACAATCTTAAAATTGTTGTAAAGGTCATCAAAACTTATTGAGCCCAGATCTGATTTGTTCCTCCAGACCACAACATGCATACCCCATTCAGTAGGAAGACTTCTTAAGAATTTAAGGTTAAGTTCTTCTGGAGTGATGATTTCACCTAAGATAGTTAACTGGCTTACAATTTTCTGAAGCCTGTTAAAGATAGAGTCAAGTGACTCTGAGCTAGAAGCACTGAAGGTTTCATACATCTGCTTTAAGAGTGTCTTTTGAGTCTTCTTGGTGGCTTCATTACCTCCAAATCTTGCTTTTATGGCTTCAAATAAAAAACTTGGCATCCTTGTGTTTATTGAAAGTAAGTAGATGCTCACTTGGAAGTGTCATCTTAGATCATGAATTCATCGGGCTTTAAGATCATATTCTTCTTTAGGATATCTCTTCATCATAATAGCACCAGGGTATGTTGTAGTAGACAGACCAGCTTGGTTGCAGTGGTTCGACTACTAGGTGGGGGTGATATTTGAGGTAGGGGTGGTATTGGTGTGCAGAGGTGTTAAGCTGGGGGGAGATGGCGTGCTAATATGTATTATCTGTAACAAGGGGCGGCTAATGGTAGATTGGCGTAGGGGTAGGGGGGGGGAGGGTGCGTATCTTGGGACTGGTGGATATGGATAGTAGGGTTGAAAGGACGGGGGGGGGGGGCAGCGGGGTGTGGGGGGGGGGGGGGGGGTCGGGTAAGTGGAGGGGGGGGGGGGGGGGGGGGGGGGGTATGGACGGGGGGAATAGGAAGAACATCTGTGTAGGGGGTGTGATGGTTGAACGGTAGGGGGGAGAGATTGTTAGGGAGGGGAAGTTTGCTTGGGGAGTGGGTGTGGGAGGCATGTGAAGACAGAAACAGTACAGTGAGGGGAGGGTGTTGGTGGTGGCTGATACAGAGTTGTGGGTGGTGGTAAGGGGGGGATGGGGCTTAAAACCGATGTTACCTTCCTCTATGATCTCCCAGAGAGTATAGTCTTGAAGTTAAATGTATGACTCTATCCTGAGTCTCCATGTATCATATTCACCTTGCTTGAGAAGTGGCAGTTTTACAAGAGAATTGTTTTGGGTACTTTCTATATCCATGATTTTTGATCCAGGGAATTTACAGAGAGATGGATCTAGTTTGTTTCTTTTAAATCAAGGTTTCAGAACACCCGCTCTGATACCACTTGTTGATTCCAATTAAATGGATCTTTTTCAGTTTAGATAAATCTAAACAACTAGATTAGAAACCTTATGGTGTATATATAAAGACTATGTGGAATTAATCTTTATATACTCAGAAGAAACAATCAAACAATGAACACAAAACTTTCACTATATTGAATAAATCACAAAACAACTATATGCTTTGCCTAACAACTAATCTATGAATATTGATCTGCTTCTATTGTTGTATCTATTATCTATCTAACTATGCCGTTAAGGTTACTTTTATACACCAAGGCAAAACTCTAATAGGCTTACAAAACGCGTTAAGAGATCATCCATATCTATTCCTAATATAACTCGTGCATATCTCATAAGCTATACTAACTATTTCAAACTAACAGTACTAACTTATACTAACAGTACTAACATTGTACTAGCAGTACTAACCTATAACTAACAGTACTAAGTACTTCAACTAACAGTACTAAGTTCTTCAACAGCATTATCTGATAGAAGCTCTTTAATTCCCAATAAACCCCTTAGATCTTAGTTAGGTTTAGCTTGACATTTCAGACGCTATTCCCCTAGAGAACGATAACAACCCTCGAGTCCTTGCTATACTACACTACAACGATTAGGTACTCTGCCTATGGAGTTGTAAAACCTAGTGTGTTACAATGACCGCATCATGTCACACTCCGACAATGGCAGAAACTCGAGAATGAAACATAATGATCAATCATAACACAAAATACAATATAAAGAAAACTACAATGCATAAACTTCATGTGTTACGAAGACCATTAACCTCAAACAAACCTCAAGTGATGTCCCAAATCATAACCAAATCCTAAAATCTCTTACAAATTCCAAATGCCCACACAGGGGTCCAAATCTAAACTTAAACCCAAAACTTCCAAATACTAAGAACCAACAAATAAACAAGCAAAGCTTCACATGAAAAATCTACACAGGATACTCCCGAGCCTGCTATCACATATCACCAACCTACTCATCTTTCACTTCACTTGAAAATGATACTCGAAAACGTCAACAATAATGTTGGTAAGCTCGTAGGTTTGACCTTAAACACAAAAGTTATGCCAATATCTCAAAACAGTGGACAAAAGTGCAATATGACATTGAATATATGAGAATCACCCATGACTTAGCATCCCCGCTAATTATGTAAACACGACCTAGCATACCCGCTAGTCGATCACCATGCCCTAACATCCCCGCTAGTCATGTAGCAAAATATGTCACTTACGCACCTAAAAGGCCTACCAGTTGGAGCACTATATTAGGGCAGGACCACAAATAGACATGGCAAATCCTTGCCAATCACCCTTTCCGTGCCAAACACAATACACGCAAGTAAAATCACAACCCTTGGATGCTAAACACAATACATGCAAGTAAAGTTACATCACATATATTCACATAGCAATCATAAGCACATAATTGTCCCAAAAACAAAACCACGTTTCGCACAGTTCAATTTCAAAACACATTTAAGTATCATTTTCCCTCAACGGAAAATTAGTAGAAAAATAGGGCTACGAGAACTCATCTCAAGCAAGTCTTAAGCAACCAAATCTCAATCACACAAGCAAATGCAACGACGTCCGCACACGACCTAGTCCAGTTAATGTCCCGTTTTAATCATTCATTTCCAAAACAGTCTTCACGTTTGATGCATAGAGGTTAAATGTGTTGTACAATTACCCATAACAATTTAGTGGTGTGATGGTTAACGTCTCATCCCAAAATATCTTATCAATCTGATATCTCAACGATACATACTTATACTATTTAAAGAAAATAGATAAGTAACATAAGTAAATATTTATAATAAATTATTATAAATATATCTCGATAAGTCCATTCGGTACCCTTAGTTACCATAAAAATAATCATAATATGGTTGAAAATGAAACGGTTACTCATAAAAAGCATATTAAAGAAGTTTTGAGAAAAATTATATTTTTCATCTTTTAGTGAATTTATTAAAATAATAAAATAATATTTTATTACTTAAAACCAAAAGTAATGTTCTTAAGTAAAATTTTCTAAGTATAAACTTTTTACGAAATTTTGACATGACCCGTAGATATATATAACGTTTTCCAAGGTTTTTAACCTTTATTTCAAACATTTTTCAAACTTTCGTCACTTTTTCGACAAAATTCCAAAATCTCAATCTTTAACGTTTACTAAAACGTTTTTCCCAAAATAACGTTCAATATCACTTCGTAAATACATTTCACTTTCAAAAAATCCGTCAAAAACTCTTAAAATGACTAAATATCGCTTATTGGGCTTTAAAGCCCAACAAGGGTCCATTAAAGTATTTATACGTCCAAAATACGATTCAAGCCCAAAACCAAAGCTCATTTATATACATAAGCTCATACTAATAAGTAGAAAATAACCCGGACCACAATAAGCCAACAAATAAGCCACGGCTTATTTGTGCTTAATGGGTCGCGAGCCCAAAGCTCCAAAAAACTAGTCCATAAGCTTAAAAATAAGCTAGTACGCTACGTATAGTATTTGGTTAGCACCATAAGCTATAAAAATAGTCCACGAGTATACGCCATACCACGTAAATAATCAAAATCACCTCCCTTGTGATTCCAAAACAAGCCGAGAGCATATAAGCTCAAAATAAGCCACGAAAAGCCCACAAAATAAGTTATACAAGCTATTATACAAAATAAGATATCTAGCAATATATGTTTTTCAACCATCACGACCACAATATCAAAACTAATTATCCTTGTTTCATTTTATTCGAACGCAACCAAACACCCCTTTTTATTTGTTTCGTTTTCAAAACTCACTTTTTACAACGATCAACTTGTTCAACTAACATCTATGCATCAATATAAACCCAAATGGACAAACGAAATTTAAATTTAGAAACTTACAAGAAAAGTCTTCAAAATTTAGATTTCGACACGAACCGGATAACCCAAACGTTGTTTAAATGAATACCTGAGCACTAGAATCAACCCAATATATCACCAATCTTCATGTTTTTGATCAAAAATTTTAAAAATTATATGTGTGTGTGGCTTAGTTCAGACGCAAGAGAGCAAGAGAGAAAGAGGAGTATTTTTTATTTTTGAAAGAATGAACTATGTGTATTTTGGTATCAAACAAAGGGGATTTGTACCAAGGGTGGACACAAGAGCTAAAAACTAGCCTTCTTGTTTCTTTTGTGGGGTTCGAACCGGATAGGCATCTAAGAGGGGGTTCGGGGACTTCTTTTTGTGTCGGGATTACTTAAAACTCATAAAACTTGATCGTAAAATTTTCCCCAAAGTTAATTAGCATTTTTATTCACCTTAAAAATACTTTTCCATTAACCTAGAGTATTTACACGACATATTTACACTTTAAACCATTCAAAACTCATTTCTCAAATTTCACGGGTCAACCACCCGAAACTTAACTAACAATAATAATAACCTCTAAAAAGGACTATTATTCGCAATAAACCATAAATTACCACGATTGTCTTAAAATCATCTCCGTCAACACGGTACAATATCTGAATAATCTGACAAACGTCAAATAGTAAAGGACTAAAAATGAAATATTCAAAACAAAAAAGGAGCAAAGGTTACACATCAGAGTATACCGAATCAGTATAGCTATCCTTTTTCAGACATAGCAACGCACTTTTAATTAGTATTGGAAAGAGGTAATAAATATTTCTTCTTTTACTTGTTGTTTGTTGATGTACAAGCAAGATTGCTTGGATTAGCCTACTTTTCTGTAGGTTATATATTGACTTATGTGGTTTGTCTTTCCTCTATCTTCTCGGGACTCCTACAGGCTAGAGAGATGGAACAACTGAAGAAACTCCCTCTACTTCTGGAACTATAAAAGGGTTGGGGCAATCACTTTTTAGATCATGGCTTGTAAGCCCGGAGCCTTTACGTTAACTTTTAGCTTACCTAAGGTCATTTATTAAGAGAAAAATTATAGGATTGAGATCTGAGCAGACATTTTTCCCTGGCTATGTTTTAGGGTGGTAATTGGTTGCTTGGTCGAGCAGCTGCCCTTGGCAAGGAAGGAAAGGTTTTCACAGCATTTGTGGTTGTCTCGTCGTCGTGGGAGCACTTGTAGTTGTTTGAGTCGTTGCGTTAGGGCAATACAAATACGAGAACCAGTCATCCTAACGTTACTGTCAAACCTAATGTAGTTATTGTTATTACCACTCATCGGGTAGTTGTTCCGTAACACCTCATAGACTACTATTCATTCCATTGTTGCACCACCCTAATGTGTGTTGCGTAGTAACTGCCTAGATGTCTGTTGCATTGTCAAACCCTTTTAAACTGATGCAAAGAATACGAGTGATGGACAAAGAAATGACAACAAGTGGTTGCTTTACCGTCTTGTTCTGTCGTATGTTGTTCTTCCATCTTTGGGAACACTAGTTGTCTTTGGTTTGGTAAGGCCGACTCGATAGGGAGTTGGGTGTCTTAGCATTCAGTGACTAAGTTGGACTTTAAACACATACCTTCAGCAGACTTTAAAACCAAGTCTCTAGTCAGTCCCTTTGTCAAGTGATCAGCTAAGTTTTGTTAAGACTCGCAAACTCTATTGATACCACCCCGTTTATGATAAGTTCACGAATCATGCCATGCCTGACACATAAGTGTCTAGACTTCTCAATGTACATTTTGCTATAAACCTTAGCCAATGTAGCAGCACTATCACAACGGATAGATATAGGTGCTATAGGCTTAGACCACAATAGAATCTCAAGGATCAGGTTTCTCAACCATTCAGCTTCTTTACTAGTAGCTGCTAAAGCCACAAATTCAGATTCTATTGTTAAGCTGGTGATGCAAGTTTGCTTCTTGGATGCCTAAGAAATTGCACCTCCACCAAGCAGGAATACCCAGCCACTGGCAGACGAATTGTCTTCAGTATTGCTTATCCAGCTTGCATCAGTGTACCCTTCTAAGACTGAAAGATAGCCAATACATGTCAAACTATAATCCATAGTTTTCTTCAAATACTTCAGTATCCTCTGAATTTCTTGCGAGTGTTGGGTACTAGGATTACTAGTGTACTGATAACGCCTTAATTATACATGTTTTAGGTGGACTTATTTGTGTATATTTCATCAATTTTCGTGAACTTTCAATACTTAATCATATGAAATATGTGCAGGTTCACTTGAAAACTGTCCGAGCTCAAAAAGTATTCAAATACAAGTGTTTATACTTATTGGAAGCAAAGTTAGAAGAAAAGAAATAATAAAGACTAAAATCACAAAGAAGGGCGCCACACTTACTTCCTTTGCGCCGTACTTATCAACGAAATCAATGAAGCCATTTAAGACACAAAGTGCGCCGGTTTTCCCAGAATGTGCGTCGCACTTCTCTTTAGCTTTAATGATAATCTAACCGACATAGGCAAAGTACGCCGCAATTATAATAAAGTGCGCCACACTTCTAGCCTCTCACGACCTATAAATAGAGATGACTTCTAGCCATTTCACACACACTTCAATATACAAATCTCTCTCAACTTCTGCATCAATCTCTAGGTTTTTAGCACGAAATTTTGGCAAATACGAAGAAGGTTTATAGTATTTAGTAAAATAACAGGTTTAGTAAGATTTAATACATGTAAACAGGTTGTGTTTATACTCCATAGCCTATCCGATCTTGTATGTTTCTTGTCTATCATTTCACTTTGTTATTATGAACTTCATAGCCACGAGAGGCTAAATCTCTCATGACTACTTAGTAATGTTAATATAATAAATAAGTATTTGATATTATTATGATCTTGTTAATCTTAAGCTTGTGTTGAAATCTTATCGTGTCTTATCTTGTTAACTTTGTCCATGAACTTTGATTGTATACACATAACGGTATAGGTCAAAAGACTCGTTGTGTGGTATATAGTTTTAAAGATTTGTCTACGGTCTTTATCGTTTGGTTGGAGAAATCCGTTTACGTTAATTGATAAACAAAATAGATTTGATATAATAGTAACTTGATTATTTGCATGACATATTTGATTAAGGTAACTAATATAAGTCTTAAGTTAAAACAAGTTAATTTGTGAAAACATTTTTTGACGAAAAAACCTTTTTATAAGTTAAGTCCCAAAATCAAAGATCGTAATCATTACCATTGCTTAGGAATTATATGAAACTATCCGAGTAGTCATACTCCTTTATTATTGAAATCATCATCAATCATATCTTATCTAAAAAATTCATTAAGATTTGTCTTAAAACTCGCGATTATACGAAGATAATCAAATTCCTGTAGACGACCTGGTCTTACCTGAAATATTATACTACATACGTGGGTTATAGTTTACTCGTGTATTTTCATTTAATAATCGGTAATTCTAGTCTTATAAATTTAAAGCTTTTGAAACACATCAAAGTTTTTGGCGTTGTTGCTAGGGATTTTAAAATGGTCGATAATCATCTTTTGTTATTTTTTAAAACAAAATTAATCACTTTTTCCTCTTAAAAATCAATCTGCTTGCTTGTTGTAACTCTCGTTGCATTGATTCCATTTTTTATATAGGCTCGCTCCCTCTTTTTCTAAGAATTCATGCACTTCCCTTTACTCCATAAGGCCTTCTTTAATAGGTTCATAGTCCAAAGCCTTCTATTTCTGTCAAATGACCTGACCTCCCCTGGCTCTTCCACCATCCGGGCTTCCTTTCCTCCTTATGCTCCCCCGGCGCAGGCCTACCAGGGTTTGTGCCTGTGGCGTTTTTGCCAGACGGTCTTTGCCAGTAGTGCCATCCTCCCCGCTGGCTGTATGGATGGGTTGTCCCTCGCTGCTACGTTCTGTTAGGCTATGGATTACATAAACAAATGTAGTTGAATGGAACAGCAGGCGGGTTACACGTTCCACTATGCCGAGATTTGAGGTGCAGGTGGTGATGATCACCCCGGGGTATGCGCTAGCGCCCTTGACAGGCACTCCAGAACCCGCCAACGCTCGTGAAAACCCGGGTCGGTCGGTCCTCCATTCATCCGACCGGAGGTGTGGATAACGAGGCCACCTTCACAACCTTCTCCCTTCTGTCCTTATGTTGTAGTAAGGTAGGGCGGTTCGCTTGAGTTGCTCAACCGCCCCTTAGCCCGGTGCTCATGACGCGCTACGGAACCTCCACCGTGCCGGGGGACCAAGCAGGGCATAGCTAGCGGCATAGGAGCCGACTCGGCATCAGCGGCTTCGTGCCGCACTGGAGTGATCCAATATGTGGTTCCGCACGTTCCACCACTTCTCCGTTCATTTCCAATACTGATCGTGAAACACCATGAGCAGCAGGATGTTGAGGTCCGAAATTCGAAGTGAAATTTTTGATTTGCCCGTTCCTAGTCGTCATGGGAAAGAAAGGCAGAAAGAAGAAAGAAATTATTCCCTTTTTTCTTGTCCAATACCACCAGTACCTGAAATGCATCTCCTTCGCCCGCGCGAGAGACTTCTATGCCAGCCGGGAATAACGGCTCTGTTATGAAATCAAGCGGCAGACCGACTCATTTGGTCGGTATTCCCTAATGACTGGTTTTAGGAGATTAGGGTCCCCCTTATATTCTCTATCCATCTGCGGGGGGTTTCCGTATCCGTCTCCGCGGAGATCTCCAGATCGTAAGACATTATCGCCTTCGCGGCACTGGACTAGATTTCCGTCATTTCCGGAAAGTGCACGGACAGCCGCCCTTTCCCCTTTTCACAATGTTCGTGCAGTTGCTCACGAATTCAAGTTTGAATGGCCCTTCGAAGTCCCGCACGCTCTTTTTGATCGGGAGCGGGGTGGGCAACTTCCGTCGGTGCTGGCGCCTGCGGCAGCGCCTCTGGAGCCGCCCCCCGTTCTGGAGCCAGCGGGTTCTGAATGACCTCCCTCTCACGGTTAAAAAAGTGGTGAACCATCTCGAAGAAATCCATATCGTCCATCCGAATTGTCTCCATTACAGCCAACTCCCCTGTCTCTTTCCCTATCGAAAAACTAGCCTGACTCTCCGTCTCCATTTTTTCTAGAAATGCTAACCAAGTGACACACTGGGGCCATGGGTCATGAAAGAGGTTGGCCCCCATCCTCCTCTTAACTATGTATGGCCAATGAACTCCTCGCTTTAGTCCGTTCGTTTTTTTCCTTCTTTGGGCTCGGGTCGATAGTCGCCGTGGTAGTAATGTCCCGGAGCCCGGCTACCGACCCGAGGCGCCGATCGGGAAAGTCATAAAGGGACGTTGAACGCAATTCGTCAAGGGCGTTACCACAAGAGGCTTGGCAATTCAAGTGAAAGTTTCTTAGACTAGTCCCAGCGGGGAAACTGACTTCCGAGAGAGCAGCTTTCGCCTCGGTAATTCCCTAACGAGAACGAGAGAGAGCCGATGCAAAAGTCGCCCTTGACGCGAGGGAACGCCAGACAGACTGACCTCTGCTAACTATGTTTTATATAGACTGGAAGCTAGAGAGAGACTAAGGTATAGTGCCGCTACCAGAGAAGGCTCTTTCGTGCTAGGCGTCCAGACCCACTACGCCCGAGCCGCCTCCCCGTCACACTTGCTATATCCACTAAGGCTTCATCCCACTTCATCCTACCAACTATACCTAATATAAAGCCGCTCTATAACAATTCAAGACAACAAGAAAGCAAGAAAAGGATAGCGATCGATTTGGGAGCGTCACGGGGGAGGAAGATCGAAAGGTAACCTATGAGACCGGGGAGTTATGCTTTTTCTCCCGCCTCAGCTTCGCGGATGGGAGGAGTGCGAGAGCTGAGCCCGCACGCTCTATGCTTTTCCCCAGCCTTCCCTCCAGTAAAAAATGAGTTCGTACCCCCTGTGTCTAGGGATTCCTGGGGCATGAGTTAAGCATATAGTGGATTTCTCTTTCTTTCGATTGAGCGTCGGTACTTTTTGAGTCTCTCCCCGTAGGCGTGCAAAACAACAGAGCCACTGCTCTTCGGGGCGGTGGAGTGGACAATCCCTTATTCCAGCTTTAGAGGAGCATCTTTGCATGAATCAATACTAAGTCCTCAGGCCCGTATGAAGTCCTTCGATTTCGGAGATTAGAGCAGAATAACCCCGTAACGGCGGGGAAGGCTTTCGCCTCGAATCCAAACGATTTCTCGTCTTTTCTTAAGAGATTTCTAGTTAGGACTTGATCGAGGGATCAATTTTATCCGGAACATAAAGTAACAAGACCAGAACCCCGTGTGGACTATGAACCAACAAAAAAAAGAGCGTCAGCTCCAAAAAAAGGATTGTTTGCATTACTAAAATGTACATATTTTTTACTCTGAGATCTATTCCAACATTTCCAGAAGAAACCATTAAGCTTTGGTTGAAAGATGCAACGTACATCAAAGATTATCTCTTCAGATTCGTTAATATGTGGATTCCGTTTCCGAATCTTCCGATCTGTTTTTTTCAAGACTACTACTATTGCTAACGTAGTAGGCAAAGTGCTATTAATCGGATGGTCCGACCCCCATCTCGACCCGGTGTCGCAAGGGTATGCGTTGAGGTGGATCTTCTCAAGAAAAAGCCTAACCTAATAGGGTCTGGTTAGGCATGGGAAAAACGAAGGAAGATGGCATAAAATCGTCTATGAGAAAGACCCCACGGAACGATATTGCACGTCTTGTTCCAAACAAGGTTATTCAAAGTCAAACTTCAAACTTCGTTCGAAAAAGTCAAGTACAACTGATGCAGCCAACAAAGAGAAGTCCAAGCAGCAGCCGTCAGCTCCTAACTCTAATGCCTATAGGAAAAAATCTTCACAAGGTCAACGAGGAAAAGCTCCCCCACGTCAAGTCTACAGGCCAACGGGCAAGACCGTCCAATCATCTTTCGAGAATACATATAATCTTCCAAAAAAGACTGCGGACAATCAGACGGAGCAGAATCTTTTTCTTTTAATAAATAATAAAAAGACTTCTCAGCACATACAGATTTCTGCCGATCCTTCAACCAGTACTGCTTCTCATGATTCTCAGTTGAGGGTGGATTCTTCTCATCAGGTAATAGTAGATGCCATTCCTTGTAACCTTGCTCCGCAACCATCGAGTCGGCCTTACCAAACCAAAGACAACTAGTGTTCCCAAAGACGGAAGAACGACATGCGACGGAACAAGTCCAACAGGCAGTCTCACGATCGGGCATGAGTGTCCGGAAGTTGTCATTGTATACTCCCGCGGGTCGGAAGGCGGCGGGGGACTCGACCCGCTCCTACCCACCCCGGGGCACCATAGCATGTCGGGAATAAGGGGGGACATACTGGACGTAACCACTCTTTGACATCTCGGATGATCTCGTCCAAGGATTCGACCGAATACTTGCTTCCCAAATAATCTACCACGGCTTGAAAAGTCTCTCTACGGCTGAAGAATGAGCGTGTTCTTGGGCCATCGTAGAAACATAGATAGGGTCGACGACGGAACGAACAACGAAACTTTACGACAGCTTTTTCGTACACATGCTCCAGCCGTGGAACCCCCTACCCATTTCAAACCTGTGCCCTCGATTTCATCGGGAAAATCACCACTCCCTCGAGGGGAATTAGTTGGTCCTAGAAATGTTAGAAAAAGTGAACGAAAAGAGTAATAAGAAGTGAAAAGGACAGAGACACTTCCCAACCAGAAAGCAAAGTTCCCACTGATGGTATACTTAGTGTAAGCGAGCTCTAAGATCACATCTTTGGAATAAAATCCAGCTCTTGCTTAGGGCTTTGGAAGCAAGCAACCAACCCGGCAGAAGTCGATCGGAAGTTTGATTATGTATCACAATTTCATCACTACATCGAAGGCTTTTTTGTAAATATATTGATAAGATAGCTTGGTATCCAAACTGTATCAATGATTGTGATCCTCATTGTGTCCGTACTCCCCTCTGGATGCGGGAATAGCGACATGGACTAAATGCCCTGTCCAAGCCAAGGAACTTACGCCGAAGAGTCCTGATAAATGATGATTGAGATGAGATTCTGCATTTTTGAACCACGAAACACTCGGTTTCCATTTCGGTTGCTTCCTGCTTTTGGACCTATTTTATATTATAGTGGTAAGACTGTAGTCTACTGCAACGGGAGAAAGGAAAGCAGGCCAATATTCATGATAAGACCCTCTTTACGCTCTCTCTTTCTGCTCTTGATCTGAGGTGCGAAGATCAAGATATCTTTTTTATGACTTCCATTCCACTTATTGATCCCGGCCCAGAAAAGTGACCGCTTTGCGGAGCGGACCAATCTTCCGTACCGCCCCCCTGACTCTCTCCCTATAAAAAAAGTAGTCATTTTAAAAGCCCATAAATTCGGCCAAAATACCCTACATTATTCTTTATGCATTTTATTTGGTTAAATCCTAAAAACAAAAACCTA